>JADBJO010003919.1:32500-57500 GCA_016801955.1 Conus betulinus | reverse complement strand
CTTCCTGTTAAATCCAGTAATATCCAGAATGGGAATCCAGATACAACCAGTAAATATAAACAGACCTCTCAATCAATACCGAAGATGAAGACAACTCGCAAACAGCGGTCAAAGGGAGAACAATCTTATGAGCTGAACAACTTTTATGATGAGAGCCGCAGTTAGTTCTCTTGTTTCAAAGACCTAAACGTTGTTCAGGGTTTGAATCAATATTTTCGTAACAGCCCCTATGCAGCTGGGGTAATCCCCCCTGATGCTGAGCATGCTGAAGTTGACTTCCATGCCAAAACATGGTTTGGGAATTTTCAAAAATGTCTTTTCATGATTTCTGGTAGAACATAAATATACTCTGCTATACCTCAACTGAAACAGCAGTACTAGAACTCTGAGCACAATACACATTTGGACAGATTTCTGCAAAGCTTTACTGAAGATGTGATGAGGAAAAACAAAGCTGATAAATCATTTTTTAGAAAAAAAAAATACTGCATTTGAATGAGAGGAACAGCAGGAAATTGGGGAGCGTAGTGTAAAACAATAACGCACATGTTTGTGATAAAACCTGCTTTTGTTAATCTACAGTAAATCCATCAGTATTCATAAATCAGCACACACACTCACTCTCTCTCTCTCTCTCTCTCTGCTTACACACACGTACACATGTAAGTGTAAGTATGGACATAGACCCCCCCATACAAACCAACACAGGCCTACAAAGCATACACAAAACATCGTCACTAATCCGCAGCAGTGCATAATTCATAAACATCATGCAGGGGGACTAGGTTTACTTGACGGACATCATGGCAAGGCAGGCAAGGACACACATGCTCAGGTCAGATTCTCCAGATCAGCGCAGACTTCTCTGTTCTAACCGGGGTTAAAAGGTTGATCAGCACTGCAGCAAAATCCTGTAACCATTGTCCAGTATGACTGCACTCCTGAGAACACAGTCTGGAACTGTGAGATTTTTCTTTGAACCGCCACATGAGGCAGCTATGTCTGTGGTGAAGGGACAGCTTCCCACCACAAGAGCAGGTTTTTCATCAGGGAATTATTCAGTTAGCCACAACTACCAGCCAGCTGATGGGGAAGAAGTTAATGGGTCAACTTCTATTCATTCTTCCACTTTATTGTCACTTACCACTCATCCAATCACACAGAGCCTGTAAAAGTTAAAGAACAGTCCACAAACAAATCATCCCATAACAAAATCTATCAAAGCATACATTAAAGAAAAAGAGAAGAAAAAGCATGATTCATTATTCTTGACCCTTTACTGTCATTTCAACTGTAACAATTCCCAAAATAAAATAAGCATCAATATGTCAAGAAAAAAAAAAAAACACAGGGGACAGATAATCTGGCCTAGCACACCCAGACACTGTCACACACAACATTCACACTATCAACACAAGCTCTCAGGCTGTTCTGTATGTCCTCTTTTAACAGTGTAGCCACAGGACAGAAAATGCCCTAGCCATCTGATTTTGGCATTTCTAAAATTCATTTTCTTAAAAAAAAAACAACAAAAAGCCACCTAAAATCCAAGAGTGATGTTTTTTTTGTATCATGATGTAAAGTCTCATTTTTTTTAAGAATCATATTTTAATGGTAAAAATAAATATGTTGTCTGTATTTGATTTGATTTTTTTTTTTTTTTTTTATTCCAGTTGATGATCTGTTTTCAAAAGCTTTATTTTCTGAAACTTCAGCATCAAAATCATCACCTTTGGCACTTTGACCTCCGCAGGTGATATGATCAACCTGCCTTTCTTTACCTCTGTTTTGTTGTGACTCAAGTGCTGTGACTGGTCAACAGCCAATAATCTGATGTCAAGCCAACATGTTTCCAACATGGCACACTGTTCTGGCAGGTTTCTCTTTAAATCCATCAACAAAACTGACCTTCATCTGTTTTGCTGGGAAACTGCTGATTGAGAATCTTCTCAGAAACTTTTTATCATTCCCTTCTATCATTCCCACAAGGCTTCCTCATGGCCAACAGCCTGCCACTACTATCGTTGCATAACATCACCACAAGGTGAGTCACCTCCTCCCGCAACAATCCTTCCAGCATGTTTTCCATAAGGCCAGTGACGCTTTTTTTTTTTTTTTCCACTGCCTCAATTTCCATACCTCCTTAAATGACATTTGTCCCACCCTGCTCCTTCTGGCTCCCCATACACAGCCACAACAAGACTCATCATACCTTCAGGGCAATCAGAGCACAGGGAGCTGCCAGGTCGCCATGAGGCACCTTATATGAGCAGACCCTGCGCTATTACCAAGTCGCACTGGTGGTGTTTCCAGTGGGCCTGTTCTGATTCCGCACATGCAGGATGCCACCCACAAATTCAAAAGTTGCAAAATCTCAGTGCAAGCACCAGGGAGCGTCCCCCACATAAGGGTGATCACCAGCATGTCCATCCAGCCATCGCCCCTGTGAAGTCACTGCATGTGGAGGAGAAAAGGAAACAGATCATCACAAGAGAATGGTCAGTCAGTCCACAGCTCGGGAGACTTTAATGATGCTGGTGATCAATGAGCAAGACAATGCTTTGGAGTTCTCTTCTTGTCTGAGACCGCATGAGAGAGCTCTTTTCTACACTTCCTTTCATAACACATGCCACCGTCACCCAGGCCCGAAAGGTACAGAACCTGCAGTGTTTGTCAGGACACCCAGAGATACATCCATACAGTGCATGAAATTCGACTGTGCTGGTTCCAGTCTTCTCATCTCAGCCCATGGCCCATTCCTGCCCTTTGACATGGGCTGAAAGATATGCTCCTTTCTGTCTAATTTCTCACCAAAGAAAAATCTTAAATAAATGTTAGCGAACCGCCAAGAGAAATGTGAACAAACAAGTCACAAGACAAAACATGACGCTTTTCGACCTCTTAGGTCTTCTTTAGGCAAGACAAAAACAATGAAAATGAACGAATTTGGTACTAAGCTTCGATCTCTTTACTCTTCAGCGCAAGGTAGGTAGGCACTGAAGAGTGAAGAGATCGAAGCTAAGTACCAAATTCGTTCATTTTCGTTGTTTGTGTCTTGCCTTAAGAAGACCTAAGAGTTCGAAACGCATCGTGTTTTGTCTTCTGCCTCGTTTGTCCACGTTTCTCTGGGCGGTTCACTAACATTTATTTAAGATTTGTTTACATTTCTGCCTGCAGTCGTCTCACTTTGCAACTAGATCTATTTTCATCAAAGGTTTTATTTTAATGTACACATAGCATTGATATCAATCTGTCTACAAACCATCAGACTTACCAATTGTAGAGACAGGGTGTGAAGTGTCGGCTTTCTTCTTTTTTCTTCTTCTTCAGTTTTTTCACTGATGTTATTCCAGTGTTCTGTTTAAAATAACAACAACACAGCATGGTATATGTCAGTCAGTGGAGGTAACACATCAGCACTTTGGCTCTGTCGATGAAGTTTGGCACAAGGGGCAGGTGGGCTCTGAGATTACCTGAGAGACGGGGGGGGGGGGGGGGGGGGGGGGGGGAGGAGGAGGAGAGGGAAGGGAAGTGGTGGTGGATGGAGGAGGTTAGAAAGCTAGGACAGGAGGAGGGATAAGTCGAAAAGACAGAGGGTAAAGAGGCAGAGGCTGTATCCCCAGATTCATAAATCTGAAATCTGTGGCTGGGACCCTCAATGTTTTGGTCCTGGCAGCTTCCTTTGTGCTTAATTGTGTTTTGAAATCCTTTTAATTTAAAATACAAATGGCAGCTTCCTTGTGCTTAATTGTGTTTTAAAATCCTTTTAATTTAAAATACAAATGGCAGCTTCCTTTGTGCTTAATTTTGTTTTAAAATCCTTTTAATTTAAAATACAAAGTCTTTCGTACACTAACAGCTAAAAGAAAAGAAGCAGATGCAAAGCATACAAATGTACTCCCAGTAAGTAGTAGTACAACAAAAAGAAAAAAATGTATATATATATATATATAAATCAGTCACTATAGCACTTCCTCCCCTTTTGGTGGTAGAAATTTTTGTATGTAAGATAAAAGAAAAAAAAAAAACTGCTCTTCCAGTGGGGAACTGAACTCTGGTCTCCCTCGCAACAGGCGGGGACACTATCCACTATACTACCAAGGTGCTTACAAACTTTGGTTACACTTAAGCTTATAAACCATTATTGCTTAAACTGTACATCACAAAATTATCATTTCTAGCCGTTAGTAATGGTTATTCTGGTAAAATAAAATATCGGGCATCATCCATGATCCATAATGAACATATCTATAAACTTTCAGAAAGATCGGTCCAGCAGTTTTGTCTGGAGCGAGTGGAACACATTTGACCACGGACAGACAGACACACAGGCAGCCTTTCTTTTTATTCCCATTGTAAAGTACTCCCTGTTCTACAAGAACTGGGAGTACAGAAAGAATGTGACAGACAGCATGGGTGGGAGGAGAGGGATGGAGCAAGTGAAGAGAGGAACAAATAAATAACAACAATATATCACCTCCACTAAAACAAAAACAAGAGAAAAAAAGAAGAAAAGTGGTGTCTGGATGAAGGAGTTAGGTAAATCTTCTGTCAAAGACACTTGGTTGATTTTCCTTTTTTTTTACTGGAAATGGGTGGAAGGTAAAGAGGAAAGTTATTAGGAAGAAGGGGATATAAAGGTGTGCAGATCTGAAACACCTATCTTAGAGATGGGAAAGTTGCATCTCTCTGCTCTATGTTTGTACAGCTTAGGCCAGGTACAAACAAACAAACAAAAACTGGCTATTAAACAAAACAAACTGTTTGATTCATAACAGTGGACAACATATCTCCCTACTACCAACACACACACACACACACACACACACACACACACACACACACACACACACACACACGCACATCAAACCACAAACAATACACGCATAAATACATACCTCCTCAGGGCCCACATGTATGGGAGAGGAGAGAGGTGGGGGTGTTTCCCCTCCCTCCGCCTGATCCGTGATCCCTGTACTCCTCCAGAGCCTGATCACGCCTGCAAACCATGATGTCCTCCTCTAGAAAGCCTGATCACTCCTGCCACAGATACAAACATCAACAAACCATGCCCCTTAACTGAAACCTGAGCAAGCCCAGGCACCACAAAGACACGGCACTGAATAAAAATGGACATCAACCCCTGCTGCTTTTTGGATGGATGTATTTGTTTCCCTCCTTTCTTCTCTTCTTTCTTTTCTCATCCTATGCTTGATCATTTTGTCCAAAGTAGGGGCTTTCAAATGTCATAATTTTTGTTAACGTAAGACCTTTTAAAATATAAGATACAACCCTTGATTACCAAAAAACAACGATGACAACAGCAAAAAATCGTTTTCATGCATTAAGTAGAAGGGCACACTGGACAATGCAGACCTCCGCCAACGTTGAACAGACCTGGATGCATTCTTGGAGTCCGTTCATGAATGAAAACAAAATTTTTTTACCACCAGGGGATGCAACTCTTGGTGCAAAAATGAAAGAGTTACTTTCAATGTATTTTTTTCATTACAGGATGTGAAACATACAAACTGTCAATATTCGTATTCCTAGAAAGCTTTGATATTCAGTGAAAACATATTCTTTCATTAACAGTTATCTACTGATAACAGTACTTCACAGCATCTCTGTTTTATGAAAAATTTCTTCACTGACCTTTATCCATTGATAACAGTAACCTGACAG
Organism: Conus betulinus; assembly: GCA_016801955.1. Lineage (NCBI taxonomy): Eukaryota > Metazoa > Mollusca > Gastropoda > Neogastropoda > Conidae > Conus > Conus betulinus. The sequence goes on along the minus strand of JADBJO010003919.1, from coordinate 51,815 downwards.
TACTTATGTTCAGTGGGAAATCCCAATGACCTTGCTGAATGGATCCAAAATCTGACTTTTTTTTTTTTTTAACTGAACATGACCTAGGAATCCACATCAAAATCTTGTAGTTCCTTGTTGTTCCTCGGTTCAACTACCCACCGAGTTGGGCTAAAATCAGTGGATCGGTTAGTGTGTCATCTTGCAGACAAATAAACAATGCCATCAATGGGAACAGCTAAATACAAAACTTCCTCACAGAGGTAAACAAGGCACGACTGACTATCAGACATGTCTGGTCAATGCTGTGATTTAAGTAGACACACACGCTGACAAGACCATAGGCAGTAACTTGTATGTCCAACATGGTCAATACAGACTGGTGACAAACTTATGAAACCATGTATAAGACTGTGGAATATAAGACACCCTGGTCAGTAGCAGATACCAAAAAAAATTAATCCAGAGATTATGATACTCCAAGATCATTTGGGGGGGGGGGGGGTTGCTGCACCCTGTAATTTTAAAAAAAAAATCATTCATGCTGGAAAATGAAAAACAGAAACTGAATCTTATAAATCCAGTAAATCTAGACATCTAGTCTAGCATAATAGAATGAGCAAGAACAGTTTTTCTCCCATGCTTCTTCAAATTTTCCTTTCTTTCCATATTTTTTTGTCTCCCTCTTTCTTCTTTTTTTTTCTTTACCTGACTTGTGGCAGAGGGCCTTCTGAGATTTCTGTGGCTTTTTTACTGGGCGTAACTTTGTTGGCCTGCAGAATATACACATGTAAAAGTGTTGTCAACTTTAGATGAAAATATTTACACACACACACACACACACACACACATATATATAAAAAAAACATACAAACACATGCATACACACATATGCAAGCATGAACACACATGCATAAAAGCAGAAAGAAAGACACCTATATACACTCACTACATCTAATTATATTACTACCCCTAATATTCTTTTTTCATTCAAAAATCTACATTCATAAAGCATCCATACACCCACACCCACAACCACCCACACAACACACACACAAACAAACACTCTCTCTCTCTCTCTCTCTCTCTCTCTCTCTCTCTCAGAGGAAGGGAGAGAGGGATGGAAGGAGAGGAGAGAGAGAGAGAGAGAGAGAGAGAGAGAGAGAGAGAGAGAGAGAGAGAGAGAGTGAGAGAGAGAGAGAGAGAGTGACAAGAGAGATTGACAACAAGAGTGTGTGTATGTACTTACATGTAACTGGGCATGCACATACATTGTGTTTGTGAAAGCATGGGGTTGTTGTCGTGTGTGTGTGTGTGTGTGTGTGTGTGTGTGTGTGTGTGTGTGTGTGTGTGTGTGTGTGTGTGTGTGTGTTCACATAATGCTTAAAACATAATGTATGTGCGTGTGTATGTGTGCGTGTGCATGTGTGTGCATGTGTGTGTGTGTGTGTGAGTGTATGAGCACAAGTGTGAGTGTGAGTGTGTGTGTGTGTGTGTGTGTGTGTGTGTGTGTGTGTGTGTAGCTGTGTGTGAGTGTGTGTGTATGTGTATGTAAGAAAGAGAGAGGGAGGGAGGCAGGGAGAGAGAGAGGGGGAAGGGAGAGACAGACAGACAGACAGAGAAAGAGAGAGAACATTCAAATTAGTTTTGTACAAAATAAATCAGAAGTTAATAACTCCAAAATAAAAAAAACTGCCTTTGACAATTTAAACAAGGTGAAAAAAATCTAAAGTTTAAGATGATAACAGTACAGAAAGAAAAATGGACTGTTCTCCTTACTGATATATGTATGTCATTTTCTGTCAGTCGTAATTTTTTTGGACAATCACACACACACACACACACACACACACACACACACACAGAGGCACACACACATACACATACACACAGAGACACATACACATATACACAGTGGCACACACACACACACACACACACACACACACACACACACACACATACATACATACATATATACACACACAATTACATGCATGCACAAGCACACACACACACACACACACACACACACACACACACACACACAGAGTTTGCATTCTCTTTCTCTTTAACATTCAAATATCTCTTTGTATTGGCCAAATAAATAGGTTGCCAGAAATTAGAAAGAAAACAGGCCCAAAACTTGCATCAGGTATAACAGCTGTTTGTCTCTCAAAGCCTGTTTCTGAGCAGTTTAGACTATGGACGATGATCTGGTGAAAGCGTTTCTAAATATTGTTAATGTCAATGCACTCTATATATAACAGTGCTCTGAAGTCAATACGATTCATTTTGATGTGAAATGAAATCAATTTCAACAAAATAACTTACACAATGTTACTGCAATGAAATACAATGCACTGCATGGTACATTAGCCCTACACACGCTGGTGGACAAAACAAACATGAAAAAAGATGAAATGTGTCACAATGTGACATTACCAAACTCTCGTACCGTAGACTAAGTTTCATCATCTACTGATTATCCACCAATTTTCCAATAACCTTTTTTCTTTTGGTAATAACAATAACTGGAAAAAAAAAAAAAGTCACAAAAACCATCAACACAAGATCTCTTTCGTCATTCACACTAGGTCCATTACATAAATTAGCAAATCACATACAAAAAAAGAATTCCTACCCTGAGTAATTGCAACAACAGCTATGTCTGGAGCGTTTTTCATAATTACAGGGAATTCATGACAGGGCTACTAAAGATATTGTTATGTTTCTCTCAATACTGGCATTGTATGAAATGGGAGCAGCTTCTTCACTCATCTGGCTATTTTGTCCACAGGCTTGATAATCTATCACAAGAATGCTACTAACTGTATTTCATTTTTTTGGTAACAGCTTGTAATGAATGAACCATTTTGTTGTTGTTGTCAGGAACCCAGTCAGCATCTGACACATAGTATGGAGTGATGCCGATGCCAGAGAAACGATCACTCCAAAGTGTCTCGGAATAAAGTGTGACCAAGGTCAGTCAAGGGCAAAGTACAAGAAAACCTGACAAGCCCCCCAAACACTGAACATATTTAACGCAGCAACAAACCTTTCCAACATTAGGCTTACTACCAGAGATTCAAGCACATTTCTGTCTCTCTTAGTGCATGAGTTAGTGTGTGTTTAATGGCTTGCGATCCTGTCTTCCATACCCTCTTTGTGGCATTACTCACAGGATTCTGGTCCCAGTATCTGCGCACGGTCACACTCTTTCCAATCTGTTGCTCGCTTCATTCTGCTGCAGCCAAAAAAATGGTTGGTGATGTACTTTGCTTCAGAACACCCTTTTACTACCTGCACTTGACTCTGTGAAGATTTTTAGTCCTGACATTCTAACTTGAATGCAGTTGCATAGTTAACTTGCTTCCAGCCCTTTAAGTGGTCAATGTGGTCTGCTGGGCTGGAAACATCATCACTTGCAAGCTGCCATACTTCAGTAGTGTTGCAAGCATGTGGGCTGGAGGGTCAGGGGTTTGAGTCCTATCGGAGGCATTTTTTTATGGCATTTTCAGGCCCAGCTGGCTCCCACATAGAGCTGGGTGTGCGATCAGCTCAAATGAGATGACAGGAACCACACCGTGTTTAATCCAGTTAGCAGATGTCTCTCACAGAGTGCAGCTCAAACTTCTGTATCAACACTGCAAGTGTCTGTACCTCTCAGGTCTGTTCACTTCCACGATACATTGTGAAAGGAGGGGTAGTACAGTGTCTGCCCAGAATGGAACAACACAGAACTGTTTTCATTACCTTCACCCAAACTCATTCTCATTAAAAAAAAAAAAAAAAGGTGTTAAAATCTGAGGCTACTCATGCCCTGCTCTCTTAATGACCTCAGTTCTGAATTCCTCTCATTGTGTAAGCCCTCCATGAGTTTGTCTCAAAACTGTCAGTACAGGCAAGTTCATGTGCACTGTGGTTGGATGGACTTGGTGGCGCCCCCTGGAGGGGGACACTGGCCCATTCTGGCCCTGCAACGAAGCAATTACCATCATGAGCTCTGTCGGTGGTGTCCAATGTGTCAAAACAGGCATCACTGAACACCAACGAAGTGATTCTGCAGCAGTGCAGCAGTTTTCCTCTGGTGGGTTGCTTCATCATTATTTGACATGAACTGCTCCTTGTGGACTACCAGTGCTGGGGCTGTGACAGGACATGTTTGAGTGTGGGTATATATGGGATGCTGGAATTCTATGTGTACAGAGACAGAGAGACTAATTCCAGAGCCACCAGTCCACCGTAGTAAATCCTCAGACTTACAGAAGACTTAAATGTAAGAATCCACAATCATCCTTTCTGGAAGAGAAGAAACATAAAAACGAAGGAAGACAAAAAGAAGAAACAGGAGTCAAAACAACCAGATGTCACAATGGTGTGCTGAACCAAGACACAAATCCAGTCCCTCCTCCCCATCCCCTCACCCACTCTTCCTCCACCCACCCTCCCCCTCCCTCTCCCCCTTCTCCTGCTCAATAAAGTTTTGGTCGAGTGAACTTGTGTGCATTAGACACCTTAAAATCAGAAAAGAACCTGTCGCTGTGGGTTCCATCCTGAAAAATGTGGAAGTGAGGTATCTCTATCCTTTGACATTGATTAAGCAAAGGCAAAGATATCAAAAAAAAAAGGAAAAAAAAAAAAAGAAAAAGATGATGATGAGTCTTGTAAAACAGAGATAAAATGAAGGCCTGAAAATAAAATTTACTCCATCAGTATCAAAAACTTTCACACAACTGATGTTATTGCAAATTCAACAGCCAATATTTCTTTTTCTTTCTCTTTTGTGAAATGCATAAAATTGCTGTCCGTGTCTTTTTACATATATTGATATACTTTACAGCCTAAAAAAAAAAAAACAGACTTGTTGCTGTAAGTAAGTGCATTTCTCACACCTGACACTGCTCTTCCAAGCTGCAGTGAACCAAACGTCACACTGTGCCAACACTGCACGCCACATGCTTGCTTTTGTTATGATTATGATCATCATTATTGTTATTACTGTATTCAACGGTTTGTCTATTTCTGACAACAAGACAGTCTGGTTATCGACACACAAACCCAACTGACTGTGAAGACATCATGAGGCCAGGTCTGCGAACGAAAAGCACCAGACACTTCAAGCCATGTTTGTGCAGTAACGCCATGCTCTCCCACAAAACCAAACCACGAGAACAGCAAAACAAGCATGTACACACAGCCAAGTCAAGTACACACAGACACACAGACACACACACACACACACACACACACACACACATACACACACACACACACACATTCTCACAGAGACACACACACACACACACACAGAGATCTGCTGGTACCAAGGTAAAAAAAAAAAAAAAAAGCATAAAAGCACACTCAAAGCTAACTCAAAAGCCGCTCAACTGATTGACGAAGAGGAGAAAGTGACGGAGACTGGTGGCGACAATAACATTAACAAAAAAGACCACATGAGTGGGGTGAAAAAAAAAAAGTGGGGTGGGGGGGGGGAGGGGGGAATGGATCACTACAGTGAATAAGCTGTACTGCCACCAATACTCACATTTCTACCACTAGCTCTTTCCCTTCGTTCCTGAATCAAGATTACCACAGCTGTCTATTAACGATACAGGAAAACTGACACACAGAGAGAAAAGCAACAATTAAGAAAATCTTATGTTCGGAAAAGCAGGCAAAGATTCTTTTTTGTGTGTGTTATATTTGAAGAGATAGAAGGCAAGACTTAAAAAAAAAAAAAAAAGACTGGATACCGAAAAAAAAAGGAATTATATGGATACTTTTCCCTTTTATTTTTCAATAAAAGATGGAATTGAAAGAATAATTATGTGATAAGCTGAAAGCAACCAAGCCTTATGTTAAGACATTTTTTTTTTTTTTGGTCTTTCAAATCTGTAGGAGAATTTGTAAATGTAAACATGGGGTGTATGTGTATGGATGTGTGTCTGTGTGTGTGTGTGTGTGCATGCATACATGAGCATTTGTTTGTGTTTAATGTACTTATGTATATACATTTGTACAGGTATATGCATGTGCATGCATGCATGTGTGTGTGTGCCCAGGCATGTGCGCATGTGTGTATGTGTGTGTGTGTGAGAAAGTGCATGTTTGTGTGTGTGTGCATGAGTGTGTGTGTGTGTGTGTGTGTGTGTGTGTGTGTGTGTGTGTGTGTGTGTGTGTGTGTGTGTGTACATGTGTGTGTACGTGTGTGTGTGTGTGTGTGTGTGTGTGTGTGTGTGTGTGTGTGTGTGTGTGTGTGTGTGTGTGTGTGTGTGTGTGTGTGTGTGTGTGCGCGTCTGGGAAAGCATGCATGTCTGCACAGCTGTGCATGATCTGTACATTTGCACGCATGTGGCTATATAGGCATGAACAAGAGATTATATGCATATGTATACACAGCAAGCCAAAACGAAAATGCTACACACCGATAAACTGCGCTACCCCACTTTCACACTCTCCCATTCTTCATATCCACCACTCCCTCTTCCCCACCCTGTACCCCACCCTTCACATCCCTACCCTCCACAGCACTCACCCTGAAGGTGGTAGGCCTGGATGAGGTGGAGGTGGGTTTGTGGGCTCTGCATCCTGCAGGCTTTCCTTCTCTCTCAGCATCACAATGTACTCGTAGGTGGTCATGCCTTTGCACACTGGTAAACATGCACAGAGGTAAACATGCACAGTGGTAAACACGCACAGTGGTAAACATGCACAATGGTAAACATGCACAGTGGTAAACACCCAAAATGGCAGAAAGAACAAGTCTATCCCCAAAGGTCAAATATGCCATACTTAACGGTGGGATTTAAACAGTCGTGGTCAGTTCTCAGCAATGGCTAACCTCAGGGTTCCAACCGAGGGACAAAGTAGAAGAAGAAGATCAAGAAGAGAGAACAAGAAGAAGAAGAAGAAGAAGGAGGAGAGGAGAATTGGTCGACAACAGAGTCATAGTCTGGGCTCATAATATGTCATATTACTTGATGGTAAAAAAACATGAAGAAGACACTGATGTTTTAGAGGAAAATGTTTTGCATACATCTAAACTAGGAATGTGTGTGTGTGTGTGTGTGTGTGTGTGTGTGTGTGTGTGTGTCTGTGTGTGTCTGTGTGTGTCTGTGTGTGTGTCTGTGTGCACAAACTGTTGGACATGGGATTTCCATACAAAGACATAGCACATATACAACACACACACACACACACACACACACACACACACACACACACACACACACACACACATACGCGCACACACACACACACACACACACACACACACACACACATACGCACACACACGCACACACACACACACACACACACACACACACACACACACACACACACACACACACACACACACACAGGTCACCAGACTCACTGAGCCAGAAGTGGAAGCAGAGCAGATGGGTCAGGAGCAGCAGTGTGACAGCAGACAGCAGGGTGGTGATACCTGTCAGAGCCAGCCACCCCTGTCCGAGACCGGCTGGTGAACAATACGGAACTCTGCACATCAAAGCTCACACCTGTCACACCTCTTCCCAGCCTCAGAATGAACACCTGCTGCCATTCCACACATCAAACCTCACACCTGTCACACCTCTTCCCAGCCTCAGAATGAACACCTGCTGCCCATTCCACACATCAAACCTCACACCTGTCACACCTCTTTCCAGCCTCAGAATGAACACCTGCTGCCCATTCCACACATCAAACCTCACACCTGTCACACCTCTTCCCAGCCTCAGGATGAACACCTGCTGCCCCATTCCACACATCAAACCTCACACCTGTCACACCTCTTCCCAGCCTCAGAATGAACACCTGCTGCCCATTCCACACATCAAACCTCACACCCTGTCACACCTCTTCCCAGCCTCAGAATGAACACCTGCTGCCCATTCCACACATCAAACCTCACACCTGTCACACCTCTTCCCAGCCTCAGAATGAACACCTGCTGCCCATTCCACACATCAAACCTCACACCTGTCACACCTCTTCCCAGCCTCAGAATGAACACCTGCAGCCCATTCCACACATCAAACCTCACACCTGTCACACCTCTTTCCAGCCTCAGAATGAACACCTGCTGCCCATTTCACATACACATGCAAGAAGATAAGAACCCATCTAGTTTTCATTTGCGGCTCTTGTTTTTTTTTTTTTTTTTTTTTTAATTTGGTGATGCATATTTTTCTTTAAATCCTGTCTTCTACATGAATGTGATTTACATACATTGTGAAACGTACCCATGGAATACACTGAAGTGTGGATGCAGACAGAATGAAATATAAGTAGTAAAATACATAGTATCTCATGACATAAAAGCTGTCAGCAAGCATGAAAAAGTCTGGTCAGGTTTTGTTTTTTTGTTTGTTTGGTGTTTTGTTTTTGTTTTTTTCTGGGGGATGGGGACTTTTTAGAAAATATCTAACATTTGTCCAATCTCAGCGACGTCCCCCTCAACCTCCCATCCCAACTTTTTACCAGCAGACACATAAATTCTATTTTCACATTTCTGGGCATTCCTGATTTATTATACACACACCTAAACAGGAAAGAAATACACTAACATATCATGAACTTGTACTCAGTGCTTTTGGAGTTTGGTTTGAGACCTCTTTTCTTCCCCGCGTGAAGCATCTCAATACCCTTGCATCAGCTCTATAACACATTTGCATGACTTGCTGTACGCAGCAAGGGCATGGCACGCTAGTCTTGTCTTCAATTTCAAATCAAATGGCTTGGAAGAATGACTGTCAAGTAAACACAGCCAATTTCAAGACACACGCCCCTTTGTTTACAGGTATGATGCCTCTGAACGTACGGATGCTCAGTCTTGCTACGTATGAAACCAGTCTCTACCCTACTTCTCTGCCATTTTCTCTGTCATGCCAAACTGCCACAGACAGGGCCACAACTGACAGTTAACTGAGTCAGATATATGCAGTATGAAAATGTAGAAAGGAAATGAAGTATGAAATGCATATAAATTTTGAAAAACTACAGTCTATAACAATATATCATAATCAAGCCCAATGAAATAATATGCTTAGACTAGAATGAAATGAACTGCTGCAAGCTAATAAAAACCAACAGGAAAAGAAAACAAAGTACTTACGTGCAGATGCATTTGCTGCACAGAAGAATAAGAAAAAAAAACATACTTATCATCAGAAATAAAAGTACTGAGACATCTTTATCATGCACTTTATAACATAGACAAGGTCAATCAAAAACAACACAAAAAAACACAATTTACACCACCACCTCCTTCTCATCCTTCTCCCTTCCCTATGAAATCTCCAACCCCTCCCACTCCCCTTCTTCTTGTACCGCAAAGAATATTTTTCAGTTTCCTCAATCTCCTTGTGCTCTGACAGTCAGAACAGCTCCTACATGTGACACCGTCCTATGCCAGAATGAACCGTGCCATTTTCTCTGTCCTACGCCAGAATGAACCATGCCATTTTCTCTGTCCTATGCCAGAATGAACCATGCCATATTCTCTGTCCTAAGCCAAAATGAATCATGCCATTTTCTCTGTCCTATGCCAGAATGAATCATGCCATTTTCTCTGTCCTATGCCAGAATGAATCATGCCATTTTCTCTTACCAAAACAAAACTGGATTTTGTGTTTCATTCATTTGATTCTCTTCTCTCTTTTTTTTTCTGAAACAACAGAGATTTTTTTCACCATGTGTCTGTGTATGAGATGATACTGGTTAAAGTGGTTAATGTACACTGCAGGCTAGTTTAATCTGAAACCCATAAAAAAAAAAAAAAAAAGTTGAAATTCATTTTAGTCTATGGCCAGACACCCATGTAACATCAAAAGCAGAAAACGTTCTGGTAGTCAAATGTTTGCAAGCTTGATTCATAACATTTATGTGTTCAACTCGGCTTTACTATGCACAGAAGTGTCAATCCACCTGATCAGTTCACAATACAATATGAGAAACTGGTTCCAGAGAAAATTATGATTTAATGCTGAACAATAAAGTAGTGGGGGAAAACAAGTGCAGGTTAACAATTTCTTCTGTCATTATAGTAATGACTTGGCAAAGATTTGACATTTGAAAAAAAAAAAAAGGGGGGAGGGGGGTTGAAGATGAAGAAAAAAATGGGAAAAATACACATTATAAACATGAAAATTATGATTTGCCAGTACAGTTCTGCACTGCATGAAACATGGCACCACACACCATCCAGTCCGCCAAGAGACACTGTGAAATCTACCTCACAGACAGTGCCCCTGATGGACATTCCATGTAATTTCAACGGCTGAATGCATGGAGACTGTTGAGAATAAAGCAGCAAAAACTTCTGCTCATGTATCTTCTGGGAGCTGGTGGAAGTTTTGGAAAGGGCAAGTTTCCTTTTGGATGGCTGCCCTCAGCCAGACAATAAGGGGAATAGGTGGATGGGAGAGGGGGAAAAATCAATAGCCAGCCTCTGGCGCCATGCCCCCTCACTGATTCTGATCACAATAAGACAGATGACTGGCTAGTGCTTGTGTGCAATTCTCAACCTATGGTGATTCCATGGTGTCCATAAACCATGCATAGTGTTAGTGATACTTGCTTCAACTCAGTGGACATTCAAGGCATAGCTGCAAATCTTCCTGAGTCGAAATTTGGGAATTAGGAGTGGGATGGGCTGAAGAGGTGGCAATTTGACCAGCCGCCGTGGCGAAGTGGTTAGCGTCGCGGACTCCCGGCTGGGAGGTCGTGGGTTCGAATCCCATCAGAAGTCATGTGGGTTTTTCTGCCCCGACCGGCTCCTACCCAGAGTTGAGTTTGCTGTGGACTCAGTTGGGAAGACTGGGACCACACAGTCGAGTTTCATCCACTTAATGGATGCGTTTCTGAGAGTGTTGCTCAAATTTGCTGACCAACACTGCAGGTGTCTGTATCTCTCGGGCCTGGTTGACGCCGGGATATATTATGAAAGGAAGCGTAGAGTACAGCCCTGTCATGTAGTCTCAGACCGAAATGGAAATCCGTAGCATCATCATAATCATCCTCATTCTCATCGATCAGCATTAAAAAAAAAAGTATCAAATTCTGTGGCCCCTTCATGCCCTGCTCTCATGGTGACCTCAGTTTCGATGTCCTCTCCACGTCTGTGGCCTTGGTTTGGTTCTGTCGGGGTCACCGGTATCGGCGGGGTCCATGGGAGCTGTCGTTGGAAGGACGTGGTGGTGGTGCCCTCCGGAGGGAGAGCTCACTCACGCCGGCTCCGCGACTAAGCAATTATTGTCGTTAGTAGGGGGCTTAGGTAGGTGGTGTCCTGCGTATGTTAGATCAGAACAGGCGCCACTGAACACCACTGAAGTGACTCGGCAGCAGTGCAGTGTCTCCTCCGGTGGGTGGCCTCTTGACGACTTGACATTGACTGCTGCCTGTGGATTGCCGGTGCCGGGGCTGCGGCGGGGCCCGACGGGCCGTGGCTGTGGACAGAATGTCGGAATGAGCGGCGTGGGTGCACTGCCTCTGAGGTGGCGCAGAGGTTGGGACAGCACAAAAAAAAAAAAAAAAAAAAAAAAAAAGAGGTGGCAATTTAGTTTTTGACTGAAAACATTTCAATCCCTCATCACTTCAGTCAACAAACGCTGGGTTTGAAATTACATTTTAAACTACATTTAACTATCCACATTCACAGAACATCATTTAGGCTTCGTTTTGCAGTACCTTCTTGGTCTTATTGAAAAAAAAAATGACTCTCCAAGCCCCAAAAAATTCTGAATATTTTTTTTCCCTCAGTGAATTCAGGATCTGAGGATGATTCTAAAACAGAAAAATTCCTGAAAAGAAAGTAGGAAGGTTGGCAGCATACCAAGGGATTTTCTTCCCTAATAAATGAATTGAACGACTCCAATTCCATACACAATTCAATCCATCTGACGATCATAGACGGCAAAACTTAACAGTTGACATCTCTGGATGCACAACATACCTATTCAATACCTATATTTCACATCACTCGACTTGCTGCCAGCAAGGCACTTCGCGGTGATGGAACAGAATACGCATGAAAGCTCTTGGACTTCTCCGTACAGAGATTACCCCCAACACACCACCTCTGACGTAAAAGCAACACTGAGTATTTTCAGAACTATGCCAAGACAGGCCCCGGTGATCTGCACTATTTCTTCCTTTCAGCAATACTGACGTGTGGGGGCATGTAACAAAAGTACCAGAGAAATCAGGACAGCACAGATCTCTCCGCCAAAGTATAACCAGTCTTGGATCCATTCTGAGTGAGTGCGTGAGCAAAAAGGAATTTCTTCGTATCCGGAAAAGTAGCAGTTTGTTCAAACTCAAGAATGTTACTTTTGTGTGTGTTTTTGTTTATAACAGGACATGTAAAATACGAAAATGTCAATGTTTATATCACTAAAAGCTTTCAATATTTGGTTAAAAATATATATATATAGCTTCATGGACAGTTTATCAATTCACAACAGAATCTTCATCAAGTTCACATATAGTGGGAAATTTGCAATAATTTTTTATGAATAATATGAAAAGATCTTGAATCCATTATTTTCTATGCTGATTTGCACCAAAATTTATTGGGTTCCTTCGCTGACCCATTTTCACATACAGTTTCATTAAAATCAGTTCAGTGAGTTTAGTGTAAAATAATATGCAGTAGCCATCGTCTTTCTGGACCTGCTGTTTGATCCAGAGATGTACCATAGATCCGAAACAAAATTCACTTGATTTGTTCTTTGCCACATTCCATCTTTTGACGAAGTTTGGTAACAGTAAGTTAAGTGATCTTTTGCATAATCCTTCTAACAAACATTTTCACACACACACACACACACACACACACACACACACACACACACACACACACACAAAAACACACATACACACACATGCACTCACAACTTATAATGGATACATTACCTTCATTTTCATCTTTAATTCTGAAAGAAAACCAAAACAAAAACCTGATGTAAACATTCAACATACTGGCCAACAACACAAAAGCTGGAAGTAGCAGAAGAAGAAGAAGAAAAAGAAGAAGAAGAAACAAGAAGAAAGAAGAAGAAGAAAGGAAAAGAAAAAGACAAAGAAATACAATGCCAAGAAGAGAGATGACACAGAAAAAGGAAAGAAAACGAAAGAAAAAAGAAGAAGAAGAAGAAAGAAAAGAAACAAAGGCACAATAGTAGGAGAAGAAGAAGAAGAGAAGGAGAAGAAGAGAAGGAGGAAAGAAGGAGAAGAAGAAGAAGAAGAAGAAGAAGAAGAAGAAGAAGAAGAAGAAGAAGAAGAAGAAGAAAAGCAGAAACAGAAGAAGAAGAAGAAAAGAGAAGAAGAAGAAGAAGAAGAAAAAAAAAAGACAAAGAAATACAATGCCAAGAAGAGGATGACACAGAAAAAAGGAAAAAACGAAGAAAGAGAAGAAGAAGAAGAAGAAGAAGAAGAAGAACGACAACAACAACAACAACAACAACAAGGAGAAGCAGAAGAAGTGAAAGAAGAAAAAAAGACAGAGCAAAGGGAGAGGAAAGAAGCCATAAAACCATCATGCATCACGCAAAAACAAGGATATATTGAGTAAAAAAAATAAATCTGCAAATAAAACATCCACACAAACTTGTTCAAATAGCTTTCAAAATCTTCATTAACACCTCACCAATACGTATTCCCATAATATCAAATATCAATTAAAAGAACAATTGTGGAATTCCACCCCCACCCCCCCCCCACCCCACCCCGAAGCCTTTGTCAAGCTGATTCACTGAGAACCCATCACACACTGTACCTGTATGTGTGTGTGTGTGTGTGTGTGTGTGTGTGTGTGTGTGTGTGTGTGTGTGTGTGTGTGTTTTCTTTCTTTTCTTTTCTTTTGATTTTAATGAAGCCTTGACAGGATAAAAAAAATCATAAATGTGCGATTGATCATCCATCAACAAACACAGGTGGCAAAAGGTACAAAAGGCCTGTTCTTGTTCAGCTGTTGTCTAAGTGACACATGTGGCAAAAGGTACAAAAGGCCTGTTCTTGTTCAGATGTTGTCCAAGTGACACAGGTGGCAAACGGTACAAAAGGCCTGTTCTTGTTCAGCTGTTGTCTAAGTGACACAGGTCGCTAAAGGTACAAAAGGCCTGTTCCTGTGCATCTGTTGTCGAAGTGACACAGGTGGCAAAAGGTACAAAAGGCCTTCTTGTTCAGCTGTTGTCTAAGTGACACAGGTGGCTAAAGGTACAAAAGGCCTGTTCTTGTTCAGCTGTTGTCTAAGTGACACAGGTGGCAAAAGGTACAAAAGGCCTGTTCTTGTTCAGCTGTTGTCCAAGTGACACAGGTGGCAAAAGGTACAAAAGGCCTGTTCTTGTTCAGCTGTTGTCCAAGTGACACAGGTGGCAAAAGGTACAAAAGGCCTGTTCTTGTTCAGCTGTTGTCCAAGTGACACAGATGGCAAAAGGTACAAAAGGCCTGTTCTTGTTCAGCTGTTGTCTAAGTGACACAGGTGGCAAAAGGTACAAAAGGCCTGTTCTTGTTCAGCTGTTGTCTAAGTGACACAGGTGGCAAAAGGTACAAAGGCCTGTTCTTGTTCAGCTGTTGTCTAAGTGACACAGGTGGCAAAAGGTACAAAAGGCCTGTTCTTGTTCAGCTGTTGTCTAAGTGCCCAGCACAGCATTTCAGAGGGCAGCGCCTGACTCCTCTCCATGTATTCTAGTGCATGATGGGTAGTTCTGTATTTCCACTATCGAGAGTACACCAACATGGACTGCGAGATTTTCAGCATGAATGCACAGTCTGGTACGCTTTGTTTCACAATGGATGAACAAAAAGTACCATTATGACAAAGGGACTGATTGGTCCCAGTCTTATAATGTGGTAACCTGAAATTCGGCTGATCTGAAAAGAAACTGTTGAGCCCTTCAGGTAGGTTAACGTACTTGACTGTGTCTGACTGACTGAGCTCAAGAAGAGAAGTAAGGGACTTAAAAGATTGCTTATATAATATGCCAGCCCACTTATCAGAACACTGAGATCCTCTGTTTACCCATCTGTTGGGACAAGATTTGAATCCACGACCCAGAGATTTGGAATCCAGCTGATTATATGCTTGTTATGAAAGGACAAGCCCACCATAAAAACAACAAAAAACAAAGCTCATGACAATGTCAGAAACACAGGTTAGACTTACAAAGTCAAGAGAGAGAGCCTTACCGGTCACTTACCAATGTATGGCTGCAGAACAACTCTCTGTTCATCATCCACATAGTAACAGATGAATTCAAGCAGACCAATGGAGAAAATGAGCAATGTTCCGATGACTCCGCTGATCAACGATGACAGAAAATACCTGTAAAGATAACCAAATCCTGCATAGCTTCTTGAGCAAACTAATCATATACATGTACATGTGTATATATGCTCATGCATGTACACATGCACCAATTGCCATTCCCCCCCACCCCACCCCACCCAAATGCATATACTACATATTTGTTCTGCCTCCAAAGATTTGTGACTCCAGTTCAACATATACTGCAGATAAGCTTCAGGTGTTTTGTTTTTTATAAAAAAAAAATCAAATTCCCCATATATTGTGCTGGCCATAGGGACAGTGACCTGTCAGAGGTTCATCATGTCTAGTGTGCTGATCATATGGGCAGTGAGCTGTCAGAGGTTCATCATGTCTAGCGTGCTGATCATAGGGACAGTGACCTGTCAGAGTTCATCATGTCTAGTGTGCTGATCATATGGGCAGTGAGCTGTCAGAGGTTCATCATGTCTAGTGTGCTGGCCATAGGGGCAGTGACCTGTCAGAGGTTCATCAAGTCTAGTGTGCTGGCCACAGGGGCAGTGACCTGTCAGAGTTTCATCATGTCTAGTGTGCTGGCCACAGGGGCAGTGAACTGTCAGAGATTCATCATGTCTACTGTGCTGGCCATAGGGGCAGTGACCTGTCAGAGGTTCATCATGTCTAGCATGCTGGCCATAGAGGCAGTGACCTGTCAGAGGTTCATCATCTCTAATGTGCTGGCCACAGGGGCAGTGACCTGTCAGAGGTTCATCATGTCTAGTGTGCTGGCCACTGGGGCAGTGAACTGTCAAAGGTTCATCATGTCTAGTGTGCTGGCCATAGGAGCAGTGACCTGTCAGAGGTTCATCATGTCTAGTGTGCTGGCCATAGGGGCAGTGACCTGTCAGAAGTTCATCATGTCTGGGGCACAGCAGGATCAAGGTGGAGCCTTTCCCTCTCCCTCACTGCCTTTAACCTTCCCTGTACTGAATCAGGTATCCACTGACTGCTGAGTGGACAGAGAGGGTTTTAAACACCACGCAAAGTCTGACCCCATATGTGTTTCAAACTCATGACCATCAGCTCCACAGGCCAGTGCTCTGACCATTTGACCCAGCAGACCCTTTTGTGGTAGTGTTGTGCAAACGAAATCAAGTGAAGGGTCTTGGGTTTTGTTTGTGAGCAACGGCTCCTTGTAATTCATTCATGTAAAATATTTCTGACATTGTATGTTGCTAAGAAAAAATTCCACACACAAAGATATAATGTAATCATTTCTAAAGCCAAAGGATTTTTTTTTTAAATCAACAAAAACCAGAAGCATATGAGCTTAAAATTTAAAAAAAAAAAAAATGACCCTTAAGCTATTCTGTGATGATTATTTACTGCCAGTGTAATGGAATACTGCATTAAATCAAGCATATATACTTACATAACACAGAGTATATGTGTCTATCATGGTGTCTGTCATGGTTTTTTCAGTGTTTCTAAACAAAGAAAACCGTGACCATAATCACCAATTCACCTGACATAACTGTGGCACCTGACAAAACATTTATGGAGTCAGGGAACAGAGCGCAGCAGACTATGGCAGGAAAAGAGGAGGTGGAGGGGGGGTTGTTGTGAGGAGGAGATGGGCGCATGATGGCAGGAAGGGGAGAAGAAGGCACATACTGCATGTCTCATGCAGAAGTACTCACTTATAATGCGCCCTCCTACACAGTTGTTGAGCCACTTACAGTGATGATCAAAGTCTGCAATGCACTTGTTACAGGCACGACAGTGCTTAGATTTAGGGCCCCTGTGAACAGAGAGTAAAACAACATGTTTGACAAACACAAGAACATTTGAAAGTCTTCGTGATGATAAAAAACATGATGGATATTTATGATGGACAGACTCTAAGTCAGCTCTCCTCCCTCTACCTTAAGCATCATGGTATTCCCTGTTTTTGTGACACAGCAAAACCTGTGAATAATGACCTCCCAAATCCTTATCTTTAGACGGACAGGAGTTCTTGCTCAGAGGTCAGTCTAGTATAAATAAAGGCAGAAATGTAAAAAAAAAAAAACAAAAAAAAAACAGCAATGTCTGTAAAGAGGATTCTGAAATCCTCATGGGTTCCAATCGTCAAACAGAGAAAAACAGAATTTTAATTCATATATGCATTTTATTAGACAAGAATGAACGAGGTGGCTGCTGTTTGTGAAATAAGGAATGATATATGCAAAAAAACACCAAGAACTCTTAAAAATGGATACAAAAAAAAAAAAGTCAGATCAATCGCATATTGTTCTACTTCATCAAAATAACTCTCTGTCAGGAATGAACAATCAGTGATCTGGGATTTATGCTGTTTGTGTCTTTTGACAACACAAATGAACCATAATGTTTTAGGGTTGTCAGTGGCTGCTGACGGGTGAGGTGAACTTATAGAACTTAAATTCTGCTACAGTCTACATACTCTTACACACTTTTTTTTTTTCCCCAGAGACAGAGGGTTGGACACTTGAGTATCCCCCCTCCACTTGATTATATAACGGAGGATTTTCAGATGTCAGGGACATTAAGATCCCCATCTAGGTAATTGTTAAAAAAAAAAAAATAGTGCAGTGGCTTATAGACTAGGCATTTACAATTTACAGGGATCTTCCAGCCCAACAAAGGCAAATACAGAAAGTAGGAATACAGAAGATATAAAGGGTGTTGTCAACATAAGATCAACCTGAGAATCTTGTTAGTCGCTAGATGAGTAGTGACCAGCTCCACTGCATCCCCCTACAAGACCACAACCACAAGACCCCAAGATCATGGGGAAGCTGCCAGCAACACTCCAAGTCAACTGAACCCCAAACCCAGTGGCACGAACATCCTGCCAGTGCCACCCATCAACACTCCTCCCTCTACATGTACAAACAGCGACAGGACTGATTCTGTCTACATACCATCGCTGAGTTGAACTGCTGAATCCTGATTTGTAACATCAATCCAGCTTCCTATTACCCCCCACCCCCACCCCCCTCCCCAACCAACCCATCTGAACCATCCGATTTTCTCTAACTCCCCCTCCCCCTATCTTCTCTGCACTGAATGAGACATCCTCTGTGCCACTCCCAATTCCAGTCACTCCATTCCCTCCCCTACTATCATCGTAGGAATCCCCAAAAGTCTATACAATGCCAATACCATCATGGTGGACACCAAATGAAAGAAAAAATTTTGTTAGACTACTTTAACGAGTCATGTTTTTTGTTGTTTTTTTTTTTCAAATTTCAAAGTACTGTTATTGCCAGTATAATTTTTTTACATTAGTTTTCATGATGTGATTTTGTGGTACAATTTCTTTTTACTGTCATTCAGCTCTGAACTCCAGTCCCTGTTTCTTCTCCAATCTGCTGTGTACCACATAGTAAACATCAGCTGTTCCAACAGAAGATGACATTCTGCTGTGTAAACACATAGTAAACATCAGCTGTTCCAACAGAAGAAGACATTCTGCTGTGTAACACACAGTAAACATCAGCTGTTCCAACAGAAGATGACATTCTGCTGTGTAACACACAGTAAACATCAGCTGTTCCAACAGAAGATGACATTCTGCTGTGTAAACACATAGTAAACATCAGCTGTTCCAACAGAAGATGACATTCTGCTGTGTAACACACAGTAAACATCAGGTGTTCAACAGAAGAAGACATTCTGCTGTGTAACACATAGTAAACATCAGTTGCTCAACAGAAGAAGACATTCTGCTGTGTAACACACAGTAAACATCAGGTGTTCAACAGAAGAAGACATTCTGCTGTGTAACACACAGTAAACATCAGGTGTTCAACAGAAGAAGACATTCTGCTGTGTAACACATAGTAAACATCAGTTGCTCAACAGAAGAAGACATTCTGCTGTGTACCACATAGTAAACATCAGTTGTTAAACAGAAGAAGACAGTCTGCTGTGTAACACATAGTAAACATCAGTTGTTAAACAGAAGAAGACAGTCTGCTGTGTAACACATAGTAAACATCAGTTGTTCAACAGAAGAAGACATTCTGCTGTGTA
>JADBJO010003919.1:0-27500 GCA_016801955.1 Conus betulinus | reverse complement strand
AAAAAAAAAACATAATGACAGAAAACAAAACACGACAACAAAAAACTAAGCCTTACACTGACAATTGCTTTAATGCAGCCCTTAAGTCTATCAGTCCCACACTTTTATCATTTTATGAGTTGCTAGGGGAAAACAGGCAGCAACGTGGACACACTACTGGAAGGATGTGGGTTCAAAAGCAGTCAGACACATGTATACATCACCACACTTTTTCTCGAGCCTGATCCAGCTCATTGCCATACACAGGATAAGTGAGCTGTTAGCTCATACTGGTACTGCATAGTTATTGAGTTGAATATCATCCAGCACACAGCTACAACTTGAAGTGTTGCTCATTTCCTAAAAATAAACAAATACTACATTTACCTGAGCCTTGGAGGAATGCTCGATACAACGGAAAAAAAAAAAACATAAAGGTGGTGTGAAGGACAGATTTGTCAGTTAGTCTCACACCAAGTTGGACTTATCATCACCCTCACAATTCTTTCTTATCAAAGAAAAAAAAAGTTCTCGAAGTCTGTGGCTCTACATGACTCACAATTACAGTGACTGTGAGTTATGCAGAGCCACAGACTTTGAGAACCTGTTGTTAGTGTTCTAGCTGTAGTTGTCATTGTTTTTTATAAGAAAGAATTATGAGGGTTGATGATAAGTCCATACTAGTGTGAGACCTGCTGACAAGTCTCTGTGAAATTTTTGTATTTAAGAGGCCAAAAGCCAATCTAACATTGGAGAATTTTTTCTGTGGGTAGTAAAATAAAACAAACATACAAAAATTGTAAGACTGTGTTTCGTTTTGTTTTATTTTGTACTTCTGATACACAACTCTCTTTTTTTTTTAAATGACAAGTCTTTTTTTTGCACTCAGTTGTATTCATACTTCAGCCATGCAGAGCAAGCCCAAAAACTGATATCAATGCATGAGAGTGGGCATACAAGAGAAGAATGGCCTCATCAGCTCTTACTACTCGTAATAGCAGCTCCGAAGTCTTTGGACTCATGAAATTCATGGGAACTGTTAGCGTATGGCCTCATTCCGGAGGCAATAATCCTGATTCTGTAACTAAGCAGTCATTATTGTCCACTGTAGTCCTAATCATGTGCATGGTAAAGTGCTCTCCTGAATCTATACACTAACAAAATAATTCATCACCGCAATGATCAGTGACCTCACACTGAACTAACATAATTAACAAACAGTTCTCCTACACCTTCCTTTTCTTCACCACCTACATGGGAAAGGGGTTGGGGGATGGAGGGGAAAACTGTTGAATATATACTTGAAAAATGCTAAGACCAGCTGAGAACAAGTGAAGTTCAAAGGAATATACAGTATTCTACATTATGCCTCTTTCACATTGCAACCAACCCCAGTTCAACAATTGTTACAATGATATATATGTTGCTGTCTGATGAAAGCATGTGTATACAAAACATTCACTGATCTTCGGACACTGCAGAAGATAAAAGCTCAATTCATGCAAAGACAGATATCTATCATATCAAAACTGGTGGGAAAAAAAAAGCCCAAACAGTTAAACCCCAGATTCCACTTATTCCTGGTTGTGTTGTTATTTGCCAAAGCTGAGACCTACTAAACGCTGAATCTGTGGATGTCGTTCGGTTTGGGGTTTGCATTATTCTGAAGTTACGAGGACATGGGACAAAAGGGTTGTGTGGCATTTCGTTCTTCGTGCACATGCCTTTGTTACAACTGTCAACTTGTAGCGACAGGCCTACAAAAGGTACTGCAGACCTGTACCAATGGTAAGTAGGCAATGAACAATGACGCTATCAGGGGTATAATAAATAATCACACGCGACGACTTGTGTACAGGTCCCGAAAAAATCAATAATTTTCACAACAGAAGAGTCTTACCTTGATTTTAGGCGTTTTTCATGCTCATCGGATGTATCTGTCTGCTCGTGCACAAATACGGAATAAAAGCAAACGACTGTGCATACAATTCTTGCCATTCTCATTTTGAAGGCATGTCAAAACAAAAATTTGGTAGAGCGCCTGACTCGCAATCTTGGTGATCCTGGGGTTCCGGGTTCGAACCTCCGCCGGGGCGTTTCGGTACAGGGGATTTTTCCCTCGGAGTTAACATTGGTTCTGACTCCATTTCCCATACAGTCCTTCGAATGAGACTATAAACCGAGGTTCCGTGTGTGAACGCACGCATAACATCTTGCACACACGTAAAATCCCATCACCAACATTCGGAAGAGTAGGCCAGTTTGGCCGTTGTATGGATGACACGTTACACATAGCATGCACCATGAGTGAGAAATGGAAAGAATGAAGGAAGTAAGGAAAATGAGTGATCGATATTTAACGATACTGACTGGATGACACGGGAAACGACTGAATGAAGCGCCAGCTGGCAGCTCTTCAGTCGGCACTACCCAGGTAGGCAGCCCGTTGTGTAAACGAGTGTTACGGATAATATTTTAGCATGATTAAATTTCAGAACCACAAAGTGTTATCATATCTCTTAAAGTGTTTATTTGGGAGAATTTGTGAGCCAGCATTACGTCAAAACAGTTACAATATCAGCCTGCAATTCTTGATTACCCATTATCCTTAGTACCCAACTAACTATGATCAGAGCAGTTGCAACATCAGCCTGCAATTTCTAATTATCCGTGATCATCAGTACCCAGCCAACTATGGTCAGTCAGAGTCAAACTTTCAAAGAGTGGACACTTTTCAGATTGGAAATTTATCCTCATCATTTTCTTTTCTTTTTTTTTTTTTTTTTTGTGAGGGCCTGGGTCATCCACAGGGACAAATTAGGTACCAGACATCAGTGAAGCTGTTGTATGCTGTTGATGCAGCAGTAGAAAGAAACTCGTGGAGAGTGTGGCAGCAGAGAGTCCTCAGAAGAGAAGCCCCCTTCAAGCGAGTGTTTTCGGCCCTTATCCCCTGACACTCTAGGGGGGGTTGGGCCACACCCGGTTCATGACTCCGGATGTCCCTCTACTCCCATTTTGTTCCCCATCTTGGGACGAGCTGTTGATGCAGCAGGAACATAGAGTCGGTGAAAGTATGAAAAATTCTTCCATTCTCCAGTGTACAACCAGAGGAAAGGAACAGCGTAAGATAATAAGTATAAACCACTAACCAATTGTAAGCATTAGTTTTCTCGTTCTAGAATTGACCATTTTGACTCAAACAGACTTAGAACTAGGTGACCCAACCTGTAATAGGAATTCCTCCTAGCAGCATGGGTAGAATTTCCTGCCTACACAGTATGCCCACCAGGCGAAGATACGTGAGACTACTCAAAGTGTTGGTATAGTACAGCAAAGTGGTTTGGACGAAGAGGGAGTGATGGACAGGTGCACTTTTTGTATACAAAACTTTCTGAGATTAGTTCTTTATGGTAATTACTTATTGATACTTCGGACGAAGACGAAAAGAACATTAATGACTCCTTGCTGTGTGAATAGTGAAGAAATGCAAACAAAACATTTTGAGTGCATTTGGGAAATATCAGTATGTGTTTGTTATTCGTTTTCTGTTCAATTCAGTTCAGTTCAAACGAGTGGTTATTTTAACGTCTGTTCATCATCAATGATATTAAACGATATTAAAAGGCAACGGATATCACCGAGAATGCCAGGCCTACTGTCTCTTGTCATTTTCTCTCTTCACCTCTCTCCGTCACATGTTAGGATCTAGACCCTCCACTAAGAATACTTCTCAAAATACTTAAAAAAAAAAAAATCACGACAGTTTGCCCAACTATGACTAGGTAATAACGTATGTGATGTCCGTAATACATGTGTCATATACAACATGGTCAATGCATTCAAAATGTGCAGCATTCATACTTTTTCTTTTTTTTTTTTTAATCGTTTTTCTTTCACTTTGGGTACATACTCCACTTTTTTCTTTCTTCAAACATGTGTTCAAGGTCAGACTCATCCTTTTTTTACTTTTCCACAGTTTTGTTGCTTTTTGTCATACTGACCAGTCAAACCCAAACAAGGTCATCGACACCTAAAAGGTCTTTTATGAGTGCAAAGTTCATACTTTGTTCTTTTTTTTTCAATAATACACAGCAATAGTCTGCTAATGTGTAACTGAAGTTTAGTAAAAATTACTTCAAAAAGTGCCAACATTACACATCAGCCATGGTTATAAGCATCTTCAGAGCACACTCTTTGGACGTGGGAGTAAACAAATTTAGCAAAGTCTTCGGTTGGAGTTGCTGTGAAAATACCACTGCTGTTGCTGGAGGACTGAGAAAGTAATGGGAACAAGAAAGGGGAGGGTAGGGTGGGATGGGGTGGGATGCAATGATTGACAAATAGACAGACATCTTCTCAGTTTATGGGCTAAACAAGATCTTGAGTACCAAATATTTTATTTAAAGCGCACGCCGGAACAACGATCTGCATTACAAATGCGTTAGGTGCCACCATTTCACACCCAAGCTTAAGCATTTTCTCTCTCTCATTAAGGGTAAAGCTGACCAATAGAGCAAAATAATTGCTTTTGGATGTGCCCACGCCGGCATCTGTCCCATGAAAACAATGGGGTCACTCTCGCTGAAACACGAGATCTGACGCAGTTTCCTCTTCCCTTTGCGGATTTCCCAAAAGGCTGCACACCTATAATTAATATGACAAGGTCTTGCTTAAAGAGTCACATTTATAGAGTGGCACAATTAGATTGTTTCGATAATTGTTATCATTTCCGAAATCTGATTCTCCACGTTTCTTTTTTTCGTAGCCAGCAAGGTACAAGCCAGGTGGTGCCAAGCAGGCAGATTAAATCACAGGAATAGGAGGACCCTTTGGAAGATACCACCTAGCACAAAGATAGAGTCACGGGTGAGTGCAAAGGCCCGAAACGTGATGTCAGCTAAGGGGATTGTATATGATGTCATCGGTGGAAATCCCCCCAAACAAGTGAAACGACTGAGTGAGGTGGGGTGGGGGTGCTATTTTGATCAGTTATCAGTTTAATATTAAATGCCGGCACAAAATTATGCAAGGCCACAAAATGCTTACATGGATTGTACAATTCTTCGTCTTCTTCTGCGTACGCAGGCTGATACTCCTGCGGACACTGCCTGTAGTGTGTATGACCGGGTTTTGTGTGTGTGTGTGTGTGTGTGTTGTTTTTTTTTTTATCCCGCCATACTCCATCTTTGGGGAAGGTGCATGCTATGTGTAACGTGTCATCCATACCAACGGTCAGACTGGCCTTCTCTTCCGAAAGTTGGTGATAGGATTTTACGTGTGTGCAAGATGTTGTGCGTGCGTTCACACACGATTTGTTGCAAAATCCTAATAGTGGTGCAAAATCCTGATTGTGGAATGTGGCCATAGAGTCTGTTCTTTTTCATCTTCGTCTCTTTCATCAGAATACGACCTGTTTGTCAAGTTCTATAAACTTCGTCGCGATTGATACCTGGTAACAACGCTATTCACATTATAGTTTCGGGTTTTTTTTTTTTGTTGTTTTTTTTTTTTTTTTTGTTTTGTTGTTCTTGCCAATGGGACCTTATGCCGGGGGAAAAAAATGAAATTAATGTGAGTGATCTCCCCGATATGACTGATCCTTCTGTAGACTTCACAGTAAGACTGTAACACCTACAGAGATAATTATTCGAAGTTCGAACTGTCGATTTTTTTTCACAATCACCAACTTGTTGTGGTAGGTACGCTGTTTCTTCCTTCTGCTGCTCCTCCTTTTTCATCTGCAAAATGAAAAAAAAAATGATGGTGTTTTTTTCAGTGAAATCTGGGGCGTAGTTTCACATTCAGCGGGAATTTTTTGTTTCAGTAGGTCTATCATCTTTGAGGGCTCATAGTTGATCACTTGGTGCCAACTTGGTCTGGCTTCGCGACTTCTGATAATTGACAGTTGACTAGACTTTAATCATCAAAGAATTCGCGTTTTTACCTTCAAGTTCTGCTTGGCGCACGTGTGTAAGCACAAAGTAAATTGTTGTACGATCAGTGTGTCTTCCCTTTTTTCTTACAAGTGCAAGGTGGTTGAAGGGCTGGTACGGGTCGAAGCCATTGATAACGTTTGTCACTTAAAATTGACAAAAGCAAGTTACACTGATCTGCACAAGGATGGATAATCATTTTGTGTAAAATAACATCGTAGATCATTTTAGACGAAACAACAGCAGGTACTTTTTGCAGGCTTCCTGTTTTTGTTGTTGATAGTATTAGTGTGGGATGAGGAATTCCCATTGTGACAACACTGTGCATACACAGTCCATCACAAGTTTCTTGACATTGTTGTAACTTAGAGAGGTGGATGCCCGTCATCAGGTCACAAACAACACCAGTCATCTGGATTCAAAATTGACAATATACAACTTTACAAGGACAAATGCAGCAGATCAGATCCTCCACTTTCATATTATGACCATGATCATCATTATGTTGAATGACAATTTGACATTAAATTTGGGGGGGGAGGGGGGGGGGGGGGGGAGAGGAGTGTTGCTAGATGAGAGGCTGCATGGATGATCCATTTCAGTCAGCGGGTCAGGGGTCATTGAAAAACAGGTGGAGTGGCTGGATGGGTAGGCAGGAAAGCAAGTGTAATGAGTGAAGGGGCTGAGGATCATAGGATGACTTGTCAAATCAGGGATCTTCATCCATGTTATGGTCACAAATCAACAACACACCAATTACACTGCCACTTCATGAATTGCATAAAAATCTTAATAAGTAAGAACAAGATCCAACCCAGTGAGAATGGAAACATTTAGACTGCTTTTACTAGTTTTAGTGGGTTTTATCAGCAGGCTACTGCTTGCTTTACACTCAGGGTTTTGAATTTTTCCACAAGGGCTCCCATTAGAACTGATTCCTGGGACCGAGTGAGTGGAGTAGTAGCGTATTTTGCTATTTTTAAAACTATGGAGGATGGATCCCTGACAGACAACTAGATATGGAAGAGTCAAGATAAACCTGATGTTACTTCCTTGTCCACCATGTGAGGAGTGACATGCTGGAGCAGTTACAGAAAAAAAGTTAGATTACAGTAAACTGTAATTGTAAACAAAAAAAAAAAAAAAGAGGGAGAGAGAGAGAGAGAATTGGTGTGCTTACTCATTTGCCTGGCAGTTGCATGTTCTGCTGGCAATTAAATTTGAAGGGAAATTATTTGATGATTTTGTGAATTGTTTGTTTTTAAAGCTATCGGGGAAGATGAAGATTGTATGGAGTTTGATTCTGGTCTGATACTGCTCTTCATCTTCATCCGTCAAGTGTCCACAATCATCAGGTTAATTATTCTGACACTTTTGGGACGTTGATGCAAAAAAAAAAAAAACAAAAAAAAAAAAAACAACAAAACAGGGCAATACTCTTAGCTTTCTGTCATAGTAACTATATCATGATGTCAACCAGCTGAACAGGCACAGCTACCTGCAGTGTTAGTCCAGAAATTTTAGCAGCGCTTTCAGAGATGCATCCATTGAACTATTTGAAGTGGGTGTGAAACTTAACTGTGTACTTCCAGTCTTCCAAATTGAACCTGTTCCAAACTCAAGTCTGGGTATGAGTGAGCCATAGGATGAGTAATCCTACAAATTTTATATATGTTGTAAATGACTCTGATGGGGAATCAAGCCCATAACCTCCAGTCCTGGAATCCGTCAAAATACCCACTGTGCTGCAGCAGCTGGTGGTTTGATTATGGAATCGGGATATAATCAGATGTTCCGTATGTGACTGGAAATGATACTTTTTAGCTCTGAATTACAGTGCCTCCTGTTGACACCCATGTTTATAAACAGAGTGCATTCCAAATCATCACACAGTCAGGAATACGCATTGGTGGCATAGCCTTATCGTCATTTAGGGCAATCACACTGCCTCTCAGGGCTTAAAATCTTGCGCCTCTAAGCTGAAATCCTTTGTTGAAAGAATAGTGTCCATCCATCCAAGCAATTCAGCTTAAAGATATTTCCAATATTTTGGGAAAGTCCACTTGCAAGTTTAGTTTGCTGCGTGTTATTGTGGATGAAATAAATGACTTAAAGGAT
Organism: Conus betulinus; assembly: GCA_016801955.1. Lineage (NCBI taxonomy): Eukaryota > Metazoa > Mollusca > Gastropoda > Neogastropoda > Conidae > Conus > Conus betulinus. The sequence goes on along the minus strand of JADBJO010003919.1, from coordinate 19,470 downwards.
AGGAGGTATGAACGACTGGGCTAGTTTTTTTGCCTGGACTCATTTTTTATTCTGTACATATCGTAATGATCAGTTTTTTTTCATCACATTTTATCATGCAGCTTCATGAAGCAGATTAACTCAATAAAATTTTGCATAAATACATGTTGCAGCGGCAGATTCAATCAGTTATGGCAGCGAGAGATGCTGTGAATTTGAAACGACTGAAGGAGGAGCAGGAAAAGGCATTGCTAGAGACAGAGAACCAGCTGGAACAATGGTAAACTATACTTGTATGTGTGTGTGTATGTTTGTGTGGTATATGTTTGTGTGTGCATGTGCTTGTGTGCATGTGTGTGTGTGTGTGTGTGTGTGTGTGTGTGTGTGTGTGTGTGTGTGTGTGTTCATCAGTTTAGTGTTTGTTTACAGGAAAGTGTAATGCTAACAGTGATTCTGACATTTTTATTTTATGCATTTTTATGTTTAGAAAAAGAAACTCACACGTTTCCCACTTCAGTTTCCCTGATGATTTCAGCAGATGATGTTACAGATGACTGAGAATCATACAGAACACATTGAACATTACCATATCTTGTTCTTAACTATGTTCCTATTTTGCTCACTAGCACTGTAAGAATGGGGCAGTCAAACAGTTGATGATGGATGGTCACAGACGCTGTGGTAATAATGCAGATTATTTTGGAATTCTTATGTTCTAGGTTTGAACATTATTTGTGAAAGATAACTTGGATACATGTTTCTTAGTCAGAAACACTTTCTGATTTCTTTCTCAAAACTTTTGTATGCCCTGAACTGACTTGATGGGACAGCCTAAAACTTGAAGTGAACTTGTCTCAGGCACACTTTGTTTAGTTGATGAATCAGTCAGGTCATTCCGTTACAGGTCAAAGTGTGAAAGAAGCCAGCAGAAGTCTAGTCCAATATTAGTGTTATGCAGTGTATTCGTGTGTGTGTGAGTTGAGTGTGCACATGCATGTGCATACATGTATTTGTGAACCTATATGTGTATGAGTGTGTGTGTGTATGCGTGCCTGCATGCGCGTATGTTGTAAAGGCAAGATCAATGAGCAAACAACATGGGTTTTGTACAAGTTTGATTGTTTTTTGTCTGTTGAGACGATGAAAACCATCAAGTCATCCTGGGATGGCGGGTGAGTGTGTGGATGGCTGGTCAGGCCGATCTGCGCCCGGAAAGACCTATCACAGTATGGACAGGGGATGATGGCGGCATTTGGAGATGTGTTGACACTGGTCTTCCTGATCATCCTGCGTGACCAGTTTGATTACATACAGAGTGAAGGCAGACTGAGTTCTTTCCAGTTTTGACTTTTAATGTTTAACTCTCAGTCTCAGGTGTGTCACCTTACAACTGCCATTGGCAGAACACACACTGATTTCCCAACAAAACGTCACATGAAATATTTTCTTTTCCTGATTTTCATTGTGCTACTAAGTGTGTATTACCCTACCATTGCCATTGCCAGAGGAACACAAACCAATTTCCAAGAACTGATTATTGCCATGTAGAATATTTTCCCTTCTTAATTTCCATCATAGCAATCTCATGTACTGTACTCATTCTTTCAGCTCATCAAAGTTCGGTGATGTCTGAAGCGAGTCTGATTGGTGTACATTTCAGCATTTGTTGTTCACTTCTGTCTTAACACAGGCGCCAGTTTCGATCAGACTATGTGGCTCTTCGGGACGACTGAAGACTCTTCCTAATAAAGTGACTCACAATGTCATGGTAAGGGAAACCGTCTTCTCATTTTTCTTGTTTACCTTTCTCTCCCAGACCTTCCCCAACAGAAAGAGCACATTGTTTCAGATAAGCTAGGGGTTACATACAGCCTTCATCTACATGAAAAATTAAATGAAGTTTTATTCATGTAGTTGAAGGCTGTTTGCAAGCTAGCTGTTCTGATCTGCTTCCCTGCCAAGTTCTGGCCAAACAGTGGTACAGCATTCTGCTGAATTATAGTTTCAGTGAAATGTTCATGTTGTTCGGTGTGAAGTGTTTTTGTGTGCATAAGGAATTTTCAGCAGCAGCATGGGTATGACGGCGCTTTTGCACACAGCAGGTCATGAATTAAAACAACGCGGGAAATGAAATATTTTAGAGTTGGCATGACTACGTCTGGATCACATGCAAGAGATGTCGTGAAGGTAAAGATGACTTGTGGAGATTGTACTGTAGGCTATTAAGACATTGTTATGTTATTTTTCTTTTGTTGATATTTTGTTGTTGTGTGTTTATCCCCTTTTTCATCCCACTTTCTTTCCAATCATTTGTGGCTTAATCATGCAGTATTTGTTTTTAGAAGCTAGTTAGTTTTTACTGTCTTTGTGTAAAAAAAAAAAAGAAACAAAATCTTTTTTTTTCTGCAGCATTTTGTTTGAACTGTGAGTTTATTAGAACTCTTTTTCCTGCAGCATTTTTTTTCTCTTGTGTATCGTAATATAAGTGTATCAAGAAATCCATTTTGATCCAGTAATATAAGAAGTTAAGTTGATAAGAGAATAAACAAACATAGGTTGTATTATGATAGAAGAATATTTAGAAGTACTTTCTGATCCAGTAATATAAGAAAATTGAGTTGATGACAATAGGAATAGCAATTCTGATGAACACTTTTCATGCATCTCTCTGGCACATAACTTTTTTCCTGCTCCCCACTCCATCCCCCTTCCCCACCACATGCAAACATCTCCACATCCACACCACCCTGATATATTTTCACTTTTCTTTTTTCTGCAGTAATGATATTCATTTAAAAAAAAAAAAACAACAAACAAACAACAACAACAAAAAACAAAAGCAAAACAGACAAGCAAAAAGAATTTAAAAAAAAAGAGAAAAAAAAAGGAGAGAAAATGTTCTCATTTTATCTGCATACTATGATTAGTCTTCTGTACACTTTGGCATCATGATTTTTAACAGTTATTTTGCATTCTGGTTGAAAATTTTCCTTGAATTGAAAATGAATTTAATTGCTATATGAGTGGTTACAGCACAGGTGTCTCTGCTTTATAACAGTGATAATTTTTTTCTTCCCCTGCGATGTGCAGGTTCCATTCGGGCCACAAGCATTTATGCCAGGACAACTGGTGCACACAAATGAGATCTTGGTTCTCCTGGGTGATAACTACTTTGTGGAGTGTTCTGCAACCCAGGCAGCAGACATTGTGTGCAGGAGGTTAAAAAGTAGGTGGTTTCATCTCACGGCATGGTGGTGGGTTTTTTGCTTAACCCCTTCACTGCTATCATATTTTGCTAAGTCCCATGCTGGACGAAACAGAAAGAGTGTTGAATCATGACGAACAGCGTTCGTCAACTGAGCATTGCAGATGGCACTTTTTATGACAAACGCCGTTCGTCAACAGCACAGTGAAGAGGTTAAGCTGTGGATTGATGTGAAGCTTTATGTGAGGATCTGTCTTAAACTGATCTACTGTTTTTGTAAGTGCTTGTGTTGGGTACTCTCAACGTTTTGTCTGTCTGGAGATTTGTCAGTGAGTTATGTTTATTATCTTAATTGTTATGTAGAATGGTCTGTTACGTTCACGCCTTTTCTAAAAACATAGTCAGTGTCAGTCTAAAGACAATAATTTGAGGCGGACTTCTTGAATGGTCCCTGAAATTTTAAGACATTTATGGGGAGTTTTACTGAGTTTGGCGAATTTCTGGGAGTTTGGATGGGTTTTGTTGAGAAAAAGGGGATGCTGTGGTTGACACACTGAGACTGGTTTAGATGATAGGATTACTTATCACGCAGCCTGTTCATTGATCTAATATTATTTTAGCAAATTTTAAATGTAATTGATAGCGCACTGCAAAAAAACCCCGTAGACAAACGAATCACAAGACAAAACATGACGTGTTTCGACCTCTCTAGGTCTTCTTCAGGCAAGATACAAAAAACTCAGGGACGACGAAAATGAATGAGCATTTTATCATTTTAGGTTTATGAACAGTTTAATTGATAAAAACATGTGCACTGATGGGTTTCACAATGATCATCATTCAGTCATGACTGCAACTTTGCATGGTTTTTGTCATTTTTCCGAAACATGCCGCTTTCTGCCAGTCATTCATGTATTGCCCATAATGAAAAAACATGTGGAAAGAAAGTAATTCAACTTCTATTTCGTGGAAATACGTTATTTTCATTAGAATTTGGTTCACATGACAGGCCAGTTACACGAAAACAGAAGCTGGAATATGTTCCTGTAGTTTAGAAATATAAAATCCTAACTAGTGTTTTCTTCTTTTTCTATTAATTTCCGCTATAAGTCTGCATACTGTAAGAAATTATTGAGGTGTTATTTAGGCAGAATAACATTTTTGTTGTTGTTCGTTCTGTGCATCAGTCTCAGTTGAAAATTGTGGCAGCATGACTTTTGTGCGTGATGCCATGGTATAGTCTTCAGCGCTCAGATTCAGCATGGGACATCTTCACAGCAAGAACAAATGCTTTGTTGACCAGTTTTAATATGTAATGCCATATTTTTCATTATTAGGCATGTGCAGAACACGAGTGTCTCAAAAAATGTCTTGAACCTGGCAGCTGTGTTCTTTGACGTCACTGTAATTCTTGGTGGAACTTTATTCATCATAAAGAGCTACATGCACTTATTTGTTCATTTGTTTAAAGTTATTATATTTTTTTTTTCTTTTTGCATTGCAGAGTTGGATGAAAGTACCCAGGCCTTGCAGAAACAGAAAGAGATGCTGATACCTAGAGCCGAGTTCACGTCGGATATGATTCAGATGGCGAGTGTAAGTTCTTCCACAGGGTCCTCTGTCCTTCATTTAGAGATGAGCGATTTGTTCACTGTTATGTTGGATCCATAAGAGAAGCTAGAGAGAGAGAGAGAGAGAGAGAGAATGTGTGTGTGTGTGTGTGTGTGTGTGGTGTGTGTCATTTCTTATCTGTAAACTAGTGTTATTTAATGGTCAAAACCTGGAAAGTGCGATTTTGTTTGCAAACCAGCTTTTTTTTGTTTTTTAAGGTCACTTTTTTTGCATACGTCCTGGCATAGTTTTATTGTCGGGAAACATTACTAAATTAATGTTTGACAAATGCTTTGTTGACCAGTTTGTGTGTGTATGAAGCCTAGTTTTGAAGCACAGGTATTTTGTGAGATTTTATTGTTGCTGCTGTTTGAGAGTACTAATAGGGAAAAATTAAGACTCCTGACATCATGTGTGTTAAAGAAACAGACAGACAGACAGTAACACAAAAACACCATGTCATCTGACATAGTTATAAATGAAAGGAAAAGCACACTCACGAAACCTTGCAATGCAAAATGTGAGTACAAGGCAAACAAACTGCTCATGATGAGACCCAAATGTAATGCAAAAGATGTTTTAGCTTTTTCTTCCCGTTTTTACCTTTAGAGTTTGGAGATGAAGTGAAAACTAATAGGTGGTGTGCTTTTCATTATTCATCATAAGTTGGAAAATTTTGTTTGTTTTTGTTAATAAGTCGGAAAATTTTGTTTGTTTTTGTTAATGTAAACTGAAAATCCAGTGTGTTATGTAGGGGGAAGGAGAACAGAAGGAAATAGTGGAGGAGTATGATGAAGAACATCATCAACAGTGGATGGGTAAGTGGACAGACAAGGCGTGTCACATACGTGTATATGTATATGGTTGCATGTGTATCTGCGTGTACAGTGAGGCAGAGAGAGTATTTTTGAAACATTCTTATGTTTATCTTCATGCCTCGTTTGAAATCTGATGATAAGTCTGTGACTTTGAATGGGGAATTCTTTGTTTTGGAACTGCATCTATCTATGTATCTGTCTAAATATATATCTCTAGATTTAAATATTTTTGAACCAGTGTTTAGTCAAGATTGATCTTCTTATCAGCAATTTTTTGATGCCTGTTGTGGAAATTCATGCATCAGCAATTTTTTGATGCCTGCTGTGGAAATTCATGCACTGTATGACCCACAGTAAATTGGTAGGTACTCTGTGGCTCCTTAAGAATATATGAATTTACTGTATGGACTATGGATAATTTGTAGAAAAAGTTATGTGCTGTATGGCCCATTGGGAATTTGTAGATTCATATATTGTATATCTTTTTGATGATATGTGAATTTTTAATGTATTACTGTAGCCCAGAGAGGGTTGTATATATATTGTGAAGCCCATTGGGGACTTGTAAATGTATGTGTACTACTTGGTTTATGGGGAATTTGTAAATTTACGAACCGTGGGACCAGTGGAGGATTTGTATGTACTGTGGGGCTCAGTGAGAATTCCATATGCATCAGGTTGCTAGGTTATGCAACTTTTTTTTCACACAAGGAAGTTAGTTTGTTTGTTAGTTCTATTTGGGCATTGAATATTTTTTTCATAGATTCTTATGGAATGTTCATTCTTTTCATTGTGGAGGGTAAGTTTTCACCGGCATTAGTTTGTTTGCCTGTCTGTCTGTCTGTTGGCAAGATTACACAAAATCCACATAGCTGCATTGATTGGAACTCGTGAACAGTCCGAATCTGGTCCAAGAGCGAACCCATTAATGTTGGTGTGGATCCAGATCAAAGTGCAGATCCGGACCTGTTGGAAGGCTGTAGGATGGAGTCTGAGAAGGGTTTGATTGAAGTAAAGAGGAGTGGTCGACATGGGCAAAGTTCTGCCTTCTCCTCACCTGAGTGCCCTTTGGGTCATGTGTGTTACAAACAAAAATGAGTCTGTGTAATATTACTCTTTCATTGTCTTTGTGTGTTCAAAACTGTAATGTTTCCATTTTTTTTTCCCGTCACACCATTTGTATAAATATTAAACTCTGCTATGTTGTAGATAGCCACACACACACACACACACACACACGTACGCACAGAGATCTATCTGTTTATGCGTCTATCTTTATGTCTATCTGTCCGACTGTCTGTCTATGCACACATGCAAGCATACACACACACACACACACACATGTGCGCACACACACACATATTTATCTCCCTCCAATCCCCCCTCCACCGCCTTTACCTTCCCCAAGGACATCTGAAATTAGATTGCCTCACCTGGATGAAGTGATGCACCTCCGTACACGCTGTCACACACAAGCCAAGGAGCAGGTTTTTCCTCTCGATACATTTACTACTGAACAGTGCATGCTCTGGTTCCAGTTTTTTTCCCATCTGTATGCATACATGTTTGAATTGTCTCCCGCATTTTATTGTTTCTGTTGCACAGAACGCCATAGAGAGCATCTCCGTCGTGAGGGTGAAAAACGGATGAAAAAGGGGATGGAGGAAGAGGGTATGAAGGAGACTAAAACAGAGAAAACGGACAGGGACTACTGGGACATCCTGGATCGGATCGGTTAGAGGAACAGGAAAACAGAAGAGGAGAGCTGGAAAAGTATGAAATCTGTGTGTGTTTGTGCATGTGTGTTGTCTTTAAGTGTGCGCGTGTCTGTACGTGTGCGTGTGTGTTGTCTTTTAAGTGTGTGTGTGTGTGTGTGTTTGTGTGTGTTGTCTTTTAAGTGTGTGTGTGTTTGTGCGTGTTGTCTTTTAGTGAGTGTGTACAGTGTGTGTGCTTGTGTAATCTTCCATGTATGAATAATCGTATTGGAAAGATTGAATTGTTAACCAGCAAATAAAACGTTAATGTGCACGGTTACTTCACCCTTTTTTCTATCCTTTTCATAAGCTGTTTACACCTCCAAACAACTCAAGCAGCATGTGATTGCACAAACCAAGCAATGACGTTGCTTCATGGTGGGTGAGGATGGCGGTGGGGGGCACTTCAGGCATTATGACTCGAGTGGCATGAACTGCTCAGGGAAGCTCTCAGTGTATGCACGGAGCAGTGCTCGAATGCTGGGGCACCACGCCACATGTATTGCAAGCTACTGCTTGTCATGTGGTGGCACCACTGTGAAGTTGACAACCAGGGGTTTCGAGTCTGCAGAGAACCTCCCTCAATGAAATACCCATCACCCGTGACCACATACTGCGCCTTCCTTGTGGATAACCCATGGTGAAGTAGAGCATCTTTGGAGTGCTTCCCCTTTCTTTCAATTCTCTGTCACTGTAGGGTCATGGTTTCCTCTCATTGTCTGTGTAGAGCTGACAGTTTTGAAATTCTTTCCCATTTCACAGAAGGAAGAAAGTCACCTATTTCAACACACTACATGCAGTGCTTCTGACACCCCCTCCCTCCTTACAGTGGCAGTATTCTCATGCAAAGGAGAACTGTGAATTTTCTTTTTTTTTTTTTTTTTTTTTTCCTTTTTTAACTTGGGTATAACTATTATATGTGTATGCTTGTCACATGGAAGGAGTGTGTGCTTTACTTTATGTATGCTTGCGTGTATGTTGTACTGTACCTGCTGATGATATTGGCAGACTCTCATGCATGTTTTTGTACGAGTGTCTGTGGCTTAAGACGATCATGTGATCAGGTAGAAATATTATCATAATCTTCTTCATAATTTTTTTTCTTTGATTTCATGAAATTGCCATGGTTGGTAGTGTGTTATCTATGTTACCTCCGCAAGAAAAAAAAAAAGTTCAGTCTTTTCTGACGCATGAAGCAATTAAAGTATTTTTTGGTCATGTCACCCCCTCCCCCTTCCCTCCACATTATCCTTTCAGGAAAAAAGAATTGGAAAAGGAATTGGATATTATCATGAATTTCAGACATGCACATGCTGCAGTGAAAGTGTAATGAGCATGAGTGAACCTCTCAAGCTCATTTTATAACTTGTAAGTTACAGTGAGGAACAAAGTCTTTTTTTGTTGTTTGTTTTTTGTTTTGTTTTGTTTTGCTGTCCCAACCTCTGCGCTACCTCAGAGGCGGTGCACCCACGCCGCTCATTCTGACACCCCATCCATAGCCACAGCCCGGTTGGCCCTGCCGCAGCCCCGGCACCGGCAATCCACAGGGAACAGTCAATGTCAAGTCGTCAAGAGGCAACCCACCGGAGGAGACAGTGCACTGCTGCCAGGTCACTTTGGTGGTGTTCAGTGGCGCCTGTTCTGATCTAACATACACAGGACACCACCTACTAAGCCCCTTAATGATGACAACAATTGCTTAGTCGCGGAGCCGGCGTGAGTGAGCTGTCCCTCCGGAGGGCGCCACCACGTCTGTCCAGCTACAGCCCCCCATGGACTTGTCGATACCGGTGACCCCGACGGAACCAAACCAAGGCCACAGACATGGAGAGGACGTCAAAATTGAGGTCACCATGAGAGCAGGGCATGAAGGGCCACAGAATTTGAGACATTTTTTTTTTTTAATGCTGATCGATGCTATGGATTTCCATTTTGGTCTGAGACTACATGACAGGGCTGTACTCTACGCTTCCTTTCATAATATATCCCAGCGTCAACCAGGCCCGAGAGATACAGGCACCTGCAGTGTTGGTCAAGAAATTTGAGCAACACTCTCAGAAACGCATCCATTAAGTGGATGAAACTCGACTGTGTGGTCCCAGTCTTCCCAACTGAGTCCGCAGCAACTCAACTCTGGGTAGGAGCTGGTCGGGGCAGAAAAACCCACATGACTTCTGATAGGATTCGAACCCACAACCTCCCAGCCGGGAGTCCGTGATGCTAACCACTTCACCACGGTGGCTGGTAACAAAGTCTTTTTTTTCTTTCTATCTGGACACAGTTTTGAAGTTCAGCAACAGTTTGAGCTAAATAGTGTTTCAGAGGAGGAGGAGAAATCGTCTTCACTCGATGAATCAGAGGAAACGGCGGAAGAGGAGGAGGACTCTTCAGAAAAAGAGGAGGAGGAGGATTTGGAACTGTCCACGTCAAGGAGGATCACATTTTCGCACACAAGGCAACAGGATGATGTAAGTATATTGAAGTATTCCTTTAAACCCGTTCAGTGCTTGAAAATGTTACATAACAAAGGCTGGCCCAGTGCCAGGGAAATCTAGCGATTTGGGGGTAATAATTAAAAAAAATTCTAGCTCAGAAACTACAAAAGATATAAAAATGAAATATATATGATTTTTGAAGGAAATTGAATGGAGATTTTGAATCTGGGCTTCTTTTGTTTTAATTTTGATCATAAAAAAATATTTAGGCATTTAGATTTGGAAGGATTTTTTTGCACAATCAAAAAAAACATATGTATTTACCACTACAGCTTCACATCCAAAAAAGAACACAAAGCAAAAAAGTTGAAAATAAAGTTTGTATTGTCACACTACACCTGTAAATGAAAGTAAAAACAGTCTAGAAGTCTATCCAGATGCTCACACCTCATGCAGACAGGTCAGTTCACGACCACGCCCCCCTCCCCCCACCACCACCCCCCTTGCTGGACTTCAACCCTCTCTTTCACTCCTCCTCTCTCCCCTACCTTTCCTGCTGCCCGTGTCATGCCGCGAGCAGGCCGCGCTCCCCCTCTCGCGCTGACTAACACGCCGCTGCCCACTCGCACGCAGTGCAGAGTACACACTAGGCTAGCTCGTTCGACGTTGGTACCAGTCAGCTGAACACACACTTGAGATCGCACAGCACGACTCAATAACTGACGAATATGGCCGGCAATTCCATCCCTATCATCATCTCACCTTCATGCTCGAGTGAGTCGCTGAATAAAAGATTATTATCTTTATCAAAAATGATTAGCAGAGCCCGCTCAGCTGTGTAAGTACGTTGATTTGGTCGCTACGCTCGTCGAAGGTTGCGCCGCCATCTTTGCAAGCGAGACAAAGCGCTGGCTGGTCATCCAGTCAGTGATGAGGAAAAATGGTCTTTCCCCCTCACGTGTGGTCATTTGCATATCATTTTAATACTGTAGACATATAAGGCTTACTACGCACACTCTATTTCAGTCCTTTGATAGGAATAGTAACGAATGAAAATTCAAGAAAAATGCATGACGTCAGTGGACGGCCCATAGGCACTGGAAGTACATTTTTACTACGGCGTCAGCTGACGCTTGTCTAGAAATAATTGTGGTTGTTTTGACATAATTATGACCAAACTACTGCTCTTGATATGTCTATGCAGCAGTCATCACACCGCAATACAGATGCCGAGAGTACTGGTGACACAGACTTGCCCATCAACAGCCCAGCAGATCTGTACCGCTTCATCAAAACATCTCCCAAATCCATTTTGAAACCGCAGCAGTCCAAGAGCGCCTCCAGACCCGCCAAGGTGAAGGACGTCTGCCACAAGGAGACCAGCGGAGGAGAGTGAGCTTTGGCAGGGAAGACGAAGGGAAGAAAGTGAGCTTCAGCAGGGACCATCCAGAAGGGAGGGGTGCTAAGGATACACATGCAATGGCCAAAGACACACAGAGCAGAATGCGAGTCATGAACCTCATGTGCAGGTACAGTTTACAAGGTTTTGTGTGGCTATGGTTTTTTATCCCCCCCCCCCCCCCCCCCCCCCCCCCGCCCCCGTTCACACACACCAGGTTTTGCTAGTGATATGCAGTGAAACACAGACACACACACAGAGGAGTGTGTTGCGTATCAGACAAGAAAATGACTGACTTTATGAAATTCTGTGTGCTTGCTTTTTCAGTTATCGTTGTTTTGACATCAAAAGGATGTTGTTTTTGTTATCTTTGCCATCAAATGGATGTATCCTATTGCAGAAGACCATTTTTTTGTCACACACACAGTTTCCAATGCAATGACAAACATCTACTTCTATCGATAATAGCACATACAGCTGGCTGCTAAAGATGAGTGGCTGGCCTCTGGACAAGACATGAATGGACGGAGGCTTTAGACAATTAATTATATTAACATAAACCACCAGCTCTTGATGGTAAACTGATTTTTTTCCCTGCAGATTTACTGGCCACCTTGTGTCTTGTATATGCACAGGTGTTTGTGTGTGTGTGTGTTGGGAAGAGGGGGGGGGGGGGGGGGGGGGCTAGTGGGGAGAGAATGATATGGGAAGTAGTGAGTGGTGGTGCAGAGAATGGCAAGTCTGTGAAATATGCATGTGAAATATGTGTGTGTGTGTTTTTATGTGTGTACACTTTTTCTGTGAACAGTGGCTATCTTTTGTCTTCAAGAGGATGGAGTGGTGAACCTTCAGTTTTTGATTAAGGAATTTAGTTTTTGTTTCATTTTCTGTTCTTTGTAACTTTAGTATATGTAAAGCATTTTGAGCTCACTAGAGACGAGAGCTCAGCGACTCTTCAGTATTGATGATTACTTGTTTTCTTAACTTTTTGTTTGACCTTTTCTAGGCTTTCGGTGACACAGTGGTGGAGGGGAGATACCTGCAGGGTGTGTTCAACAACCAGGAAACGACAGCACTATCTCTGGTCCTGTCTTAAAGCCAGATGGTGTCCAGTCTACCCGGCCCATGTCCAAGTTTCGTGCATCAAAACAGTTGAAGTGTGATGTCGTGTCTCATGACTCACAGCACATGGACTCGGGCATTCGTGCCGCTGCTGCTGCCGTCCAAGAACGTGATGTCAGTTCTGCTCGTCCAGTCTCCAAATTCCGTGCTTCCCGCATGAAACAAGGGGATGGAAGTTGATAAAAGTCTTGTGTGTGTGTGAAAAAGTGTGATGGAAGTTGATAAAACTGACTCTGTGTGTGTGTGTTTGAAAGATGAAAAATATACACAAATCACTGGTTGAATATGTTGTATCTTTGAAAAGGTGTGTGTGTGTGTGAGTGTGAGTGTGTGTTTATTTGCTAGTATGTATTCAAAATGAGAGAAGAGGAGATTCAAGCATACCGAAATCAAGATTCGGTCTTCCCTCTGGTCAACACTATGCATTGCATGTTTGTGTGTGTGTGTGTGTGTGTGTACATTGACACATAAGATCGCAAATATTTAAAAGAAACTGGCACAAGGCATTGGTTACTTCATGGTACATATAAAGGCCTGGTACAGTGGAGTCTCTCTCTCTCAAGCATTTGTTTTCCCAGACATCCGACTAATGACTGCTTCCACATTTTTTTTTTTTTTTTTTTTTAATTAAAGTATTGCTTTTTTTCTTTGGAACCAAGTCTAGTTATGCTGATTCCTGCTGTATTTCATGTGAAAGTCTATGCATGGGATATGTATCGTAGTTCTAGATCTTTCATCATGTGGGTCAGGTTATTTTGAATCACAGTCGTATTTTGATGTGATGCATGAAGGTATACCAGAAATTCACAACCCACAATAGTGATATTTGAACCATGTACTCTACTAGTCACATGATGTTTTTGTTTATTAGTTTTCTGTTTTCCTTCAGTCAGGTGACACTCTAGAACTTAACACATAATTCTTCACCTACTATCACTCTTAGTTGAAAAAACATACAACTAAAGATTGCAACAATTCACGTTTAAAAAACTCAAGGGTTAGTCGTCGTCATACATACACAAGATCACTCCAACAAAGTCAATGCTGTTGCTTTAGTAGAAATGTTTAGAAGGGATATAAAACCACATGCAAATAAAAAATATACATGAAAACATTATGCAAAACAACATAGAAATCAGAGACCCACACATACAAACATTACAAGTCTAATGAAAATAACCCATTTTCACTGTGATTTCTCATTACCAAAGCATACCTTACCTCTACAAACCCTTTTCATACAGCTTTTACTTTTCTATTTTCTTCTTACCCATTGCATTTGTTTAAACGAAAAAAAAAGAAGAAAAAGGAAGAAAAAAACTGAAGCAGCTTATTTATCAATCAGCAAGAACATGACCAGATAAGTACAACAAACCCCCCAAACACACGACCCAAAACCACTTTGTGACCTAAACTTTGCTTCAGTATTTTCTTTCGTTGTTTTTGCAACCATAACTGAAATGCTAGAGCTGAGTTTTTTTTCTCTGAAGCTTGGAATCAAAGACATTGAAGCTGACTGACTCCAGTTTCTGCAGGTACACGTCACAAGGCAGCTGCACATGTAAGAAACAAACAACACCCAAACCATATCATCAGTCAAGAAAGCAACAATAATGAAACTGAAAAACTCCAGCATTGAAACATTGACAGAAGACAGATACAAACACCGACCTTTCCTATTCTTCTGTAGTACACCCACTATGCACAAACTCACATCCATGCTGATGATGAAGTCACGAGACTAACGATGTTCTCCAAAGTAGACACCACATGGCCATTCTGCATTATCTACATACGCTTAGGTTCGTTTTTTTTTTTTTTAAATAATTTTTTTTATGCATTTAGATGTTTTCTATTGATTTTTTTTGTTCATTTCTGTAATCTGCTTGTGACAAACAGAATGGGTAACATCCCCACACAGCCTAAGGTGTCAATTGATCAGCTATCATACTATTCAGTGAATGTAAATACTGTGGCCAGCTGGCCTATAATGCTCATATACACCAACTGGCCTACATGTGCATGATGTTATTCTTGCCCACACTTACTGATTCTGGCTAATGATCACTTACTGTGTTCAGAAAGGCAACAAAGGCTTCTTTCGGCACATCTTTTTGCAGGGACCGTGCCTGCACAGTTGACAACATGAAGATAAATGTTTTGTTTTCAAGCAAAGATACTGTTTTACCTAAATATCTTCAGGGCTCCCACTAGCAGTCCCATGACACAAAACAGAATTCTATCTAAGGGACCTTGTCAAGCATCTGAAATGTTTCATTTATGTTTCAGCTTTGTATCCGTCGTCGCCATTTTGTCTTTGCCAGTCAAGCATTGCCTGGCTCAGGCATCTTACTTTTTGCTTTAGTTTTCTTTGCACGAGATGCACTGTGAGCAGCATCTCTCTCTCTGTGTCTGGCAATGTCAAGAAATACACAGCATCTCTTTCAATTTCACCATTTCAAACTGACCAGGAAAACACCATCAATAATTTGCAGGCTTGTGCAGCATACCTTTATCTGCCGTGGTGATGCATACAGCAGAATTTCTACGGTTCAACTCAAGTGACTGCTAGTTTTCAATGCTGAAGGGTTTTACCCACACCTGAAGACATGACGCCTACACTGGGTGCCCTGACCGTGCAGGAACACTGCAGGCAATGCTGACCAGACCCTCACATTCATGTGCCTCGACAGGATTCCCAGTGGACAATTTGTTGTGATCAGGAAAGGAGCGTGTCAAGCAGAAACACAGCTTGGAAAAACAATGGGGACCGGAATAGCTCAGTTGGTAGAGCGCCGGACTCATAATACAAGGGTTGCGGGTTCGAATCTCCGCGGGGCCGTTTCGGTATAGGGGGATTTTCCCCTCGGAGTTGACATTGGTTCTGACTCCATTTCCCATACAGTCCTTCAAATGAGACTATAAACCGATGTTCCGTGTGTGAACACGCGCATAACATCTTGCACACATGCAACATCCCATCACCAACTTTTGGAAAGAAAGGCCAGTTTGGCCGTTAGTATGGATGACACGTTACACATAGCATGCACCTTCCCAGAAGATCGAGTATGGCTGCCTTAATGGTGGACTAAAAAAACGGTCATACAAAATTCCACTCCCTTTGTTGAGCAGATGGGATTAAGAACTGCCTGTCTATACAGGGAATGTCTGCAGGTGTATCAGCATGTGTACGCAGGAGAAGAAGGAAAAGCAATATCAGAGAGTGGACAAGCCTCTTTTGCCAGTTCATAGATGGTTTCAGATAACTGCAACTGAAAGGCATTGGCCGACGCCATGTATTATGCATGCTCCAGGAATGCACACCCCGACAGAAACCTGTCTGAGGAAGATGGCTTACCGTCTGAAGATGTCTGTGCGCTACAGAAGCAAGATCGTACACAGCATCCAACATGTTTTGCTCGCTTTTTCCGCGTATCACGTCCTCCTGCGACACTTTGTGCTGGGGAGAGAAAGAAAGATGGAAAAGAAATGCTAAAAAATGAAGATGGCACATATATGTGTCTCTATCTTTTTCAGATTTCATGCATGAAATCTAACAAACGCATACAGACATACCAGTGTGCAGGTGTACCAGCGCTTGCAAGAAAGTCATGTATACATCAAATAATAACAGAACAAATGATGAGAGAAACATGGATATTCTTCAAATATTAAGATGCACTTACACAAAAGCATGTAATGAATAGTGAAAAAGTATTCTGTTGGCTAAAATGGTAAGTTTTTCAACACCATGCGTGTTTTACAGACGTCTTTTTCTTTACAATTCTTATGAACTGGATTTCCAAATAACGAAAATAAATGCTGTAAACCCTGGGAACTCTGGGGTAAGCTGAATTTGGTGTTAATCAAAATTCAGGTTAGCCAAATGCTGCTGCTGGGACCTATCGATGTATGTTATCAAAATTCTTATTTCTAGCCTGCAAATTTTGGGGTTGGGTATCTTCCACTGTACATCCATTCCTTCTGTTGTATTGCAGCATTGCCGGAGTTTCAACCCAGTTCTCTTCAGTTTCAAATGAGGAGAAATCTAATCCAACACTCTCAAATGGATATCTACAAGATGCTGGCTTACCTTCACAACAAGGTCTAAAGGGAGGTAGACCGGCGCGCGCTGAGCATGGTAAGGCATGGCCCGCAACACGGTTGTCACCCCCTGTGCCTTTCCGATGTGGCTGGCTGCATGGTCGGCATGCATGTTCTTCACTCCTGATCACAGACCCACATCCACATCCATACAACACGATACTTTCTGTTCATGTGGTCTGGAATCTTCTCTCTTCTCCTCTCAGGTAGTCACTAAACATGGTTAACATCTGCTTGCTTGGACCCCAATACTCTGTTTAATGTATTTTGGATGACAAGGCATTTTAGAATACAGAGTACTGTCTGTGATCTTCAGAGAGAAGGTCTATTCCATCCCTAAACTAAACAGATGTCTGAGAGAGAGAACAAACCTCCACCAAGGCCAACCAGACCCTATGTCTGCCATTCCACCTGAATCTAAAGCAGATTTCATGGGTTTGTCCTTGGGCTATAATCCTTCTTCCCATAAGCACGGTATGTTAATGACAGACAAACTAACAGACATGGTTTAAAAAAAGTAACCTTTGCAGAGCTGGGGGCGGGGGAGCTGGTCACATTGCAACATAAGCAACAAAACTGCAGAAGAAATATGCTAGAAATACAAGAGACCACTAGCGCACTGCTCAGAACACATAGCTGAAACAAGGTGTTGAACATGTGCCGAACTTACAATACTCAATGGTTTGACAAAGACCCTGACTCTGTGTGTGTGTGTGTGTGTGTGTGTGTGTGTATGTATGTATGTGTATATTTTCTGTTGGTTAAAATGGTGAGTTTTTCCACACTGTGTGTGTTTTACAGATATCTTTTTTTTTTATTATTATATATATATAAGAGAGAGAGAGAGAGATTTTACAAAGAAAAAAAAGAAACAAATGAAAAACCCCAGGCCAGCCACAGATCTTTCATCTTCATATTAGACCTCAAACAGTGGTATTACTAGAAACCAGAATTCAAATGTGAGACCAGCAACACGGATCTTAATACATCCATACACATGTTGATGTTTTTTCACAAACTGAACTTCCAAAATCCCATCCAACACTTGCAAACTGCCTGTCAGAAAGCACTGAACATTCTGCAAGTCGTGGCACACACAGAGTGGGGCGCTGACAAGAAAACTCCCCTCCATCTTTACAGGCCTCTGATCCGCTCCAAACTGGACTGTGGGTGTTAGTGTACGGCTTAGCCAAACCTTCCTACCTGAAAAGTCTTGATCCTACCCACCATCAAGGTCCGATTGTGTCTGGGTGCAGTCATCACCACTCATGTTTTTAGCTTGTATGCAGAGGCAGGAGAACCATCCTTCTCAAATCATTGACTGAAACATGTCTTGAATTACTGTCCGAGTCTCTCTTCTTAACCTCAAAACCTTGCATATGAGTGTGTTTTCAACCCCATGTTAAAAAAAAAATTTGATGACCACCCCGGTTCCATTCCACCCCTGGGAATTCATATTCTTCCCCATCTGAACAAAGCAGATATAGACCTGGGCGTAGTTTGATTTTATCCAAGTTTCCTGATGACCCACCATGGATCTTCTTCACTCCAGAGATCTGCTTTGATTTGGCCTCATAACGGAAAGACTCCACTAGTTCCTTGGCATACAAGTCCCTTTTTGGTGAACTGTGTTTTAAGTTTCCATCCTACAAAACAGTTTTCACAGATGGTTCCAAGTCTGTGGAGGGAGTTGCCTCTGCTGTATTTTGTGCTGCAGATCTCCCTCAGAGATGTACCAAACACATTCCAACAGACAGCTCCATCTACGCTGCTGAGCTGACAGCCTTGGTCTTGGCTCTGCAAATGATCTGCAAATCGAAACATAAAGATTTCCTTATTTTATCAGACTCTCTTTTGCTTTGGAGGCCATTGCTGGCTGTAATCTCAAGCGCCCTCAGCTGCTGAAAGTTTCTGAACTGTGCACCTCTCTGAAATCTGATGCATACAATGTAGTTTTTGCTTGGGTTCCTAGCCATGTGGGCATTTGAGGCAACGAGGTGGTTGATCAGCTTTGCCTAGCGTTCCACAAGGAAAAGTTGAGCAGGTTGTCTAGTCCTCACACTGATTTGAAACCCCAAAACATAGGATTACTTTAAAGACCACTGGCATGAGGAATGGAACTTGCAGATAACAAACTGTTTACCATCCGTCCAAACCTGAAAGAGTTTTTTTACCATGTTCCAGAGGCGGCCAGCCATGAAGACGAAACAGTCTTGTGCCACTTGCACACAGGCCACTCGTTTTATACCCATTCTTATCTTTTAAAAGGGGAAGAAGCTCTGTGATGCATTCCATGTCATGTACCACTTACAGTGAAACAGATTCTTTATATATTTGGGGGACTTGCACAATGTGAGACATGAACACTTTACAGCAGACTCCATGAAAACCCTGTTCAGAGATGTCCCACCTGACGTGATCTTTGAGTTTCTGAAAGAGATTAACATTTTTCATCTGATCTAAGATTTTATGGAAGAAAAGATTTTAACCAAGTTTCTGGAAGGTTTTTAGAAGGTGTATTTTAAAGAGATGAGTGAAAGGCATTTTTTTTTTTTTTTTTTTTTGTAATGACTTGTGAGTTGATTTTTAACGTGGTGACAGCCCTGATATGGCCCTTTGCATCAGCTGGGCTATAAACAACCTTACTTTACCTTTCAGCACTCAGATAGCTATATATCACTATTTACATCCTCACCATCCCCTCTCTCCCAGGCACACACGCTTGAACAATCTTACCGAGGCACTCCAGCATGAGGTAGTGCAAGGAAGAAGCTGTGTTCTCTGCATATTTTTCCGCCTCCTCTATGGTGCGGAAACCATCAGACTCCAGCTGCTCTGCCTGTACGACATGATTATGACATTGCTTCCGACAATACAGGAGGAGGAGAGTGTATGTGTGTGCGTGCGTGTGTTTTCAAGTTCCAGGTAAAATTATTCTTATGCTTGAAAATTGTAGATGTTGTACGCCTGATACAACAGGACACATAACTGTAGCCTTCTTTGAATTTCTTTAAGCTAAAAGATGATGGAATCTGTGCACTGA
>JADBJO010003918.1:195000-215000 GCA_016801955.1 Conus betulinus | reverse complement strand
CGTTGATCGATAAATGCATGACGATGAAGACAGTGACAGTTACCCCATCTCCATTCGTCACTCCGATTGACGGGTAAATGAATGCTTGCATTAATCGATAAATGCATGACGATGAAGACAGTGACAGTTAACCCATCTCCATTCATCACTCCACCCCCGCCCCTTACCTCTTTCCCACCTGTGGTTTCCAGGTGTTGTCAGTGATCGCCCAGCAGGTGCAAACCATTCAGCGCGCCATCGCTGAGCAGCGGCAGACGTTTGTGTTTGAGGGCACGGAGATCTCCCTGGACCCTACCTGCACCATCTTCATCACCATGAACCCGGGCTACGCGGGTCGCGCTGAGCTACCCGACAATCTGAAGGTAAAGACAGTGAGTGGCATTGGCCAGGTGGGCTGCAGGTTGTACATGTGAGCGTCTGCAGCGTCGGGCTTTTAGGAAATGTTGTCTCACCACTCACCTGTTTACATTACCGTTTCATTTACCGGGTTTGCTCAGTGGTAAGGCACCAAGTTCATAATCAGACGTCACGAAAACAAGTCCCGCCGGCTTCCAGTATAAACATTTTGCATAGAACGCCGCCGTCTTAACATATCATATTTGTAATGGAATCCCATTCCCCTCATCCCACCCCACCCCCCATTTTCACTTTCTTGCGGCGAGTATCCCTGTCTACCACATCACGTTTCGTAGATGTGGACTTTAAAATGCGCGCACGGAAACGTCCACCGGCAATGACTTGAAGAAATTGTTGACACCATCCAGTTTGACACAGCCTGTTCCAGAAAAAAAAAACTGTTATTGGGTCATCATAACTTTGCTACAGCCAGAATAAACGTAGCCTCATGTGAACCTCTTTGCAGACAGGCTCTCATTCACTAACTACCGCAGAATTATGTGACAGCGTCAAGGTGCTTCTAACAGGTAAAGCGACTGACTTTGCGCATCTTGTAGACTTCAGGCGATTTCAATGCACACCAGGTAATCGAAATTAGCTGTCAAATCTAAGCCCTCTGTGTAAAATGTCCGTCACTAATTAGGTCGACTATGTTAAGTATCTCAAACCACGCTCATAGGTGGGACAATTTACGTTGTTTTTAGAAAGCAAGCGTCATTTTCAAACACAAGCTGTTGCAGGCTAACGTTGAGATCATGCGCACAGCTACTTAGCGATGTAATCTACCCCAAGGCATGCTTCTTTTTAGGTGCTTTAAGTTACTTGGTCTTCTGAAATAAGCCTCATTTGGTAAACACGCTTGTCTGGATATGTCCAGTTGTACTTGCGCAGCTGAGAGTAAGCAGGCTGGCATTAATTCATTACTTGCACATTTCAGAATAATCACACAAGTGCACACACACACACACACACACACACACACACACACACACACACACGCACATATATATATATATATATATATATATATATATATATATATATATATATATATATATATATACTCACACACGCGCGCGCGCGCGAGAGAGAGAGAGAGAGAGAGAGGGGGGCGAGAGAGAGAGAGAGAGAGAGAGAGAGAGAGAGAGAGAGAGAGAGAGAGAGAGAGATCTCTGTATTCCTTGATAAATGATTATTGAACTGGTCGTGTTGCCCAGGTGTTGTTCCGCACGGTGGCCATGATGGTGCCTGACTACGGCATGATCGGGGAGATCTCCCTGTACTCCATGGGCTTCGTGGAGGCTCGTGCGCTGGCCACCAAGATCGTCGCCCACCTACAGACTCTGCTCCGAGCAGGTGAGACTTGATGATTGCTGATCACTTAATCAGTCTCTCTGTGTGTTTGCCTCCTTGCAGAAAGGGCAGTTGCTAGGTCGGTAGGGCGCCTGGTGTGTGTCGTTTTATATTGTGTAGGCCTAAGCGTTTGGCATAGCTGATTGGTTGGGTTTTGGTTTCTTTTTGTTTTCGCGGACGTTTTCTGTTTTTCTGACCAGAGTTTGCTTTCAGATCACCAGAGCTGTTAATATTTTTTTATTCATGTTTATTGCGATTTTTTGTTTGTTCCTATTCTTGAATGCATCTATTTATCTGTTTTCCTTTCAATCTTCATTCATAGGTTATTTGCACTGCCGATTTATTTGCTTTATTTATTTTCAGCCAATTCAGTATAGATAAAATATGTATAATCACTATCAAAACTATGTTACTAGAAATAGGCTACTACTACTACTGCTACTGCTACTGTCATTGCTGCTGCTGCAGCTACAGCTGCTGTTACTACAACTACTACTACTATTCCTACTACTACTCTACTA
Organism: Conus betulinus; assembly: GCA_016801955.1. Lineage (NCBI taxonomy): Eukaryota > Metazoa > Mollusca > Gastropoda > Neogastropoda > Conidae > Conus > Conus betulinus. The sequence continues at coordinate 212,730 of JADBJO010003918.1, read as the reverse complement.
CTACTACTGCTGCCACTGTTTCTCCTGCTCCTCCTGCTCCTGCTGGTGCTATTGCTGCTGCTACTGCTGCTACCACTACTTTCTACTACTGCTACAACAACAACAACTACTATTATTACTTACTACTACTACTGCCGCCACTACTACTACTACAACTATTGCTGCTGCTGTTGCTACTACTACTACTACTACTACTACTACTACTACTACTACTACTACTATCACCACCACCACCAGTCTTGGGTGAGTGTCTACTGGTGGACACTCTTCTACTACTACCGCTACTATTATTACAACTGCTGCTGTTGCTGCTATTGCCACTTACTACCGTAAGTGACCAAACTAACGTGGGTGCCCGTGGTGTGGGTGTGCAGCTGTCCTCGCAGCATCACTATGACTACGGGATGCGGGCGGTGTGAAGTCCGTGCTGACGGCAGCCGGCAGTCTGAAGCTGAAGTACCCCGACCAGAGAGAGGACGTGCTGGTGCTGCGCTCCATCAAGGACGTCAACCTGCCCAAGGTGCCCGTCAACCGTTCTGCCTCCTGTGCCTTTCTGTCTCCTTCTGCATTGTAGTCCTAGGTTTTACACATGGTGTCAAGCTGTATTAGCCGCTCAGTGTCCTCTCCAACCCCTTCTCCCTCTCTAAATAATGTTTTTTTTGTCGTTTACTGACCACTTACGGACATTTTCTTAGGACAGCCGTACAGTTTATAGGCCATGTTTTTGCTCGTGATGATTTTTTTCTTCGGAAATATGCAGATGAAATGTGCAATTCAGAGGTCATTCTTTCAACGTGATGGTTTGTTTCTTTGGAAATGCTCGGAACAATCAGCGACACAAAACATGAATAGGCAAATAAATGCAAAAATATATGGTGATTATGGAGAAAAATATAGTAAGCAAGAAAAGAAAAACTAACCAGCTCTTCGCATCAGTTTCACTGTTGTAAACTGAAATTTATGGATTGTAACATTACAAATTTGCATAGACCTAGAAGAAAATATCGGGATGTGTAGTAAGATTTATAATTTACTGGATCATATGTTTATTTAAGAAAACGTTTTCGTGTATGTAGTTTCAGGCGCGGTTACGAGCTGGCTTCCGCGCGCTAATCTGTGTGTGTGTGTGTGTGTGTGTGTGTGTGTGTGTGTGTTGTGTTGAGAGGGAGAGAGAGAGAGAGAGAGAGAGAGAGAGAGGGAGAGAGAGAGAGAGAGAGAGAGAGAGAGAGAGTGTGTGTGTGTGTGTGTGTGTGTGTGTGTGTGTGTGTGTGTGTGTGCGGAGAGAGTAGTGTGTGTTTGCGGGCTCACGTGTTACGTCCTGACGCGTTGCTCGTGTTTCAGTTCCTGTCGCACGACATCCCGCTGTTTGAGGGCATCATCTCTGACCTGTTCCCCGGGTGGAACTGCCCACCCCGGACTACGCTCACCTGGAGGCCGCCCTCAAGGACAACCTGGCCAAGGCCAACCTGCAGTGTGTACCCTGGTACATGGAGAAGATCATTCAGGTGGGTGTAGGCCTGATCTGCCTGCGAGTCTGTCTGTGTGTCTGTTCTCATTCGGAGTGTGCCCTTTGGGACGATTTGGTCATGTCCACACTGCAGTGTGTCCCATGGTTCACGGGGAAGGATCTTTATAGTGGTATTGGCTTACGATTTTCTGTGTCTATGTGTTTGTCTGTTTGTCTGTCTGTTCATCTCTCACTCTCTCTCTCTCTCTCTTTTCTGTGTCTGTCAGCCTCTCTCTCTCTCTCTCTCTCTCTCTCTCTCTCTCTCTCTCTCTCTCTCTCTCTCTCTCTGTCACTCTCCCCTCTCCATCTTTGTCTGTGTCTATATGTGTCTGTGTGGCTGTCAGTCTCTCAGTCTCTCTCTCTCTCTCCCCCCTGTCTCTCTGTGTCTTTTTTTGCTTTCCCCCCTCTCTCCTCTGCCCAACTCATTCCCAGTTTCTGTGAGATGTATTTTCTTTCATTTATTAGAGAGAGAACTTTAAAAAATCGTAGACAAATAGGGGAAAAAGAATATGAGACGCTCAGAGTTTCGTTTGAAGCAACACTGACAGCGAAGTATGTTAGTGGCCGAACGGAGAGAGCGCGAGGGATGTAGGTAGAACTGAAATCAGACAAATAACCACGCACAGAGCCTATCCTTTCCTTTTTGAGACTGGAAGCCAGTGAAGGTTCGTCGTATATGGAGTGGGGATTTTGTGGTTCTTTGCTTCGATGACAGTCTGCGTTGCCGAGCCTTAAAATCTTCACGGCGATTGGAGGGTGGAATCCGAGTCGGAAGAAGGGAGAGAATTGCTTGAATCTTGCCCAGACAGGATGCATGAAGTTTCCGACTTTGTGGGATCTATGATAAGGAATTTTGTGATGGAACTAATCTTTTTCAACTGAAAATAAAGTCTGACAGACTTCTATGATTTTTGCATTATCGACAGAGTCGACTTTAAGCAAAAGCCGAGTTTCCTGCACTGTCAAAAGAGATGTATTGAATATTTCCGTGAGAGGGTAAGAAATCCATATTTTGTCATATCGCCATCACTTATGATTATGGACAATGCAGAGAACAGCGGATCAAAAAACAGAAAAAAAAACAAGAGTGCTTCAGTCTCGTGACGATTAAGCTTTAGTTTATTGCATGACATACCCCGCTTCTCTTCTCCTTCTCCTCCTCCATCTCCATCACCAGTTCATTCCCTCTCCTCCATCTTTTTTTTTTTCCTTCCCCCCATCCTCCCAGCGTCTCATATGAGCACCATCAGAAGTGAAGGAGTGTGGTGTGGTGGGTGTCTTCAGATCTACGACATGATCATGGTGCGGCACGGATTGATGATCGTGGGCGACCCTATCGGGGGGAAGACGTCGGCCTTCAGGACCCTGGCGGCCGCCCTGGGCCAGCTGCACCAGCTGAAGCAGATGGATGAAAACAGGTGAGGCACTGCGACACGGTCTGATGGCGCCAACATGCATGCAAACACACTAGCGTGTATACAGAGACAAAAGCAAAATGAACGCATACACGCTCTTGTGTACACATACACATTCACCTACACACACACACACACACACGCACGCACGCACGCACGCACGCACGCACGCGCACGCACACACACACACACACACACACACACACACACACACACACCTACGCGCGCACACTGACACGGAGAAACTAATACACACAAATACACATACACGCACATACGCACACACGCGCACACACACACAGACATTCACACACACACACACACACACACACACACACACACACACACACACACACACACACACGCACGCACACACAGACACACACACACACACACAACACACACACACACACACACACACACCGCACAAACACAAAAACACGAGAGAGAGAGAGAGAGAGAGAGAGAGAGAGAGAGAGAGAGTTTAAAAAAAAGAGAGAGAGAATTAAAAAAAGACGTCTGCATTTTTGAGTATGTATCAAGGCGTGTATGCATCTTTTAAAAAAATGCGTGTTTACATTTGAATGCATGCATGCATGCATGCATGCGCGCGCGCGCGCGCGCGCGCGTGTGTGTGTGTGTGTGTGTGTGTGTGTGTGTGTGTGTGTACAGGTGGAGTACAGAATCATCAACCCCAAAGCCATCACTATGGGTCAGCTGTACGGACGGTTTGACCCCGTCTCCCCATGAATGGTCAGACGGTAAGTGTCGTCCGGATTACTAACGTTAAACACAATATTTCTAAAATTTTATGTAGACCCAGGTTTTCACTCTTGAAGCGTATTTCTAATAGTAGTGAGTGTAGTCCCACATTTTGTAATATTAATCCACTTTTCTATGTATATTATGTTTATAATTTAAACTGTGAAAACGCATATTTTTATGGCCAGTGTAGTTCAATATTCATAAATTTAAACGACATATCTAACACCTTATGCAGACCCTCATTTCTAACTGCTGATCATTATTCTTAATAACTAGTGTACTCCTACATTTCTGAATACCACATTTCTAAAAGCTACCGTAGATTAGGCATATTTTAATACCTAGTGCAGTCCCACATATCTAACGTAAATTACATTTGTAGTAGCAAGTGTAGATCAATATTTGTAAGTGTTAAGCTACATCTCTGGGGGAAAACATAGATTCCCATCTCTAAACGTTGATATACATTTCTAGTGGCTAGCATAAACCCATATTTCTCATACTGCAATAACGACTGTAGGGCCAATTTTCTCAGTTGAGAAGAGTGGAAGCACCGTCGAGTTTCAACCACTTCATGGATGCGTCTCATATACTGTTGTTCAATTTTCTTGACCAACACTGCAGGTGTCAGTATCTCTCAGACCTAGTTGACTCCGGGATATGCTATGAAAGTAAGTGTGGAATAGTCTCAGATCATAATGGAATTCCATAGCATTATCTTCATCATTCTCATCTTCGTCGATCTGCACGTAAAAAAATCAAGTCCATGGCCCTTCATGACCAGCTCTTACGGTAATCTCAGCTTCGATTTCCTGTCCACGTCTTAATCTTCAGTCAGATCATGTCCACGTCCACATCCTCAGCCAGAATATGTCCAGGTCATCAGCATTGACGAGCTCATGAAGACTGTCGTTGTACGGACGTCACTGCGTTCTCCGGAGGGGGACACGGAAGCACGCTGGCCCCGCGTCAGCAGAGAGCTCGGTAGGAGGTGTCCTGCGTATGCTGGATCAGGACAGGCACCACTGAACGCAACCAACGTGATTTGGCAGTAGTGCAGTGTCTCTTCTTGTGGGTTGCTGTATGACGACTTGCTATTGACTTTGTTCCCTGTGGATTACTGGTGCAGGGCTGCAACGAGACAAGCCTTATGAGGACTTGGTGTTGACTTTGTTCCCTGTGGATTACTTGTGCAGGGCTGCAACGAGACAAGCCAGGAATATGAGGACTTGGTGTTGACCTGTTCCCTGTGGGTTACTGGTGCAGGGCTGCAACGAGACAAGCCAGGAATATGAGGACTTGGTGTTGATCTTGTTCCCTGTGGATTACTGGTGCCGGGGCTGCAGTGAGACAAGCCAGGAAGTGGCAGTGAACATGGGCAGGAATGAGCAGCGTGGATTGCGTGCTTCTGAAGCGGTATTGAAGATCAGACAGCCAAATTAAAAAAAAAAAGAAAGCTGTTCGCATATGTGTAAGTCTAAATCTGAGACACACATTGCTTCGAAAAGCGTAAGTTCGACACCTGATCCATACCCCCAGTATTCTGGCAGATTTAGCCTCACTTTGAAATACAGCTCCCTTAACAACTCCAAGATAAGAACGCAATCTATTTATCAGTGCATTCATCTCTTTGACTGAGTCTCGTATCTAAGATCCAAAAGTACAGCCCGTTTCAGTAAAAACAGGGTCTCAACTTTGTTTTCTTCCCATAGCCATGCCTGTGATGTAACTCACCTAGCAGTTGAAAATGGAATAGAGCCAGATACCACAAATGGTTCTGTCCAGTAGCAAAATGCCGTAGACCGCATACACTGTGTTGTTGGTGTTGTTGTTTTGTATTGCATTATATCATGTTGTCTTATATTATGTTGCAATGTTTTCAGTTGTGTTGTCATGTCTTGTGTTGACCTATCCTGTCTTGTATTGTCTGTGCGGTATTGTATAACTTCGTCATCTCAGATCTCTCTATGTGAAAGAGCGCAGAGCCATAATACACTCGCATCCACAGGTTTTCTTTTTTACCCATTTCCTGTCTGCTTTTATTCTTTACCTATCAACATTGATTTACCTTCAGATTTGTATCAAGAACAGCCCCATAGCTGTTACAGAAAAGTTTGATACTGCTCTGGCTTTAGCACCCTTAATTTCACCCTAGTCCTTTTCTCCGTGTTACTTTTTAAGTTTCATAGTAAGCCACTCTTTGCCAAACCATTTGATGGCGTCGGATCGTTCACCGGTATCTATTTCACAGCATTATTGAGCTGCTTTCCTTCTTTGTGCCAAACCTCTCAGGCTGATTTTTTCCCAGGTGTGCTGGCCAACACATTCCGTGAGCACGCGTCCAGTACCTCAGAAGACCGCAAGTGGATCATCTTCGACGGGCCCTGTGGACGCCGTGTGGATCGAGAACATGAACACGGTGCTGGACGACAACAAGAAGGTACCTCATTGACTTTCAAAAGATCTTTAAGAAAATGTAAGTACTGTATCCGCCAAACATGAACAAACGAATTAGAACACAAAGCTCAAAAGTGTTTTTTTTTTTTTTCTTGTGGTTCGTTTGTTCATGTTTAGCGGATACTTAAATTTTTCAAAAGATTTGTTTAGATCTCTGCCTGCAGTCGCCTCACTTCGTAAAAGGTCGCTTAATGAGCACTGATCTGACTGTTGACCGACTGCAAGGTCTGAGAGAACCGTTTAGGAACTGCAGTGTATGTTAGATTTCAAGTTAACTTTCATAACAACTACATTTCTATGTTGCTTTTGTTAAAAATAATAAGCGTAGGTTTTTCACAGAGATGTTAATGAAAGGCAGAATTATGAGATTTTCACAGAACAACCTGAAAAATGACGTAAGCCTTCATGGAAACCAAACGGACATTTGGCAGAAACATGGCCTATTTTAACAGAAATTGTGTGTGAGCAGCAAGATTATTGCTGAGTGCTGTGGGGGGTTTTTTGTTTCATAATAATTGAAATAATGTATGGTTTACTAGTCAATCAAACTCTAGCTGTTAGAATTCTTTGTCAGATACGCGCATGTTTGTGAAAGGAGAGAATTCACTATTGGAAGAGTTGTGTTTGTGCTCAGTCCTGACTATGCCCGATGTTTCAGCTGTGTCTGATGAGCGGAGAGATCATCCAAATGAGCAACAAGCAGAACATGATCTTTGAACCACAGGACCTGGAGCAGGCCTCTCCCGCCACTGTCAGCAGGTACAGGCTGCCATTTGGTGTTGTGTTACTTTCTGGTTTGACCGGTTTATAGCCCAGCCGACCGCATGGAGCCGCAACAGCGCAAGAAACAAAGTAAATAAGCTATGCAGGTCTGTATGCACAGTCTATGACAGTTGATGAAATAGCAACAGCCTGCGTTCTTTATCGGGTGTCCAAATAAACTCCAAAGATTTCCTTTCATATTGCTCACCCTCTGTCGGTATTTGCTCTTTGTAATTTATGACAGTTTTTCCCCCATTCGCTTTAGAATTTCTCTTTCTTAATTGTTGTTGCCATTCCTTTTAATTTTGCTGCGATTGGTCAGTGTGTACATGTCAGACAAAAGTAAATACTGAGACAAAATTAAAGACAGAGATTTGTATGTACCAGCAGCAAATAAACCCATCAACATGAAAAAAAGAGAGAGAACCCAGACATACATTAAAACAATAAAATGTTCTTTTCGCGTATTCATGGAAAGATTAGCATGATGAAACGGGTTTGTAAATGGCCTGGAAATAGAAAATGGAAAGGAAAACCGAAACAAGCAATTCTTCCTGTCTTTTGACATTATGAAGAAGTCGCACAAACAGGAGAAAATAAGATGCTACCTGAGCTGGCTTCAGTTAAGGTTCACAGAAGGATAGTGTAGGTATGCCCGTGCGCATGCCTATGTGTGTTCATACCTCTGCGAGTTGAGTCCGCATATGCCTTTCATCATTTGTATGGTTACACCGTGGTGTGTGTGTGTGTGTGTGTGTGTGTGTGTGTGTGTGTGTGTGTGTGTGCAGGTGCGGGATGATTTACATGGACCCTCTGCAGTTGGGATGGGAGCCACTCGTCACTTCCTGGATGCAGACCAGTCTGCCAGAGTTCCTGACAGCCGACCAACGTAACATGATCAAGGTAAAGTCACACCATCATCACATAAGCCACAATAGGTTTTTGCATTGGGCAAATTCATTGGGACCATCGTCGCATAGACTAGCGAAACTGTCCGACAGGAAGCGCCCATTCACAAGCACAATGCAACTATACAATCATTGCCAACAGTAACGGGCTTAAAAGGCGGAGTTCTGCTGACGTCTGCTCCCGAAGCCGTACCTCTGGCCAGCTGGAGGGTCTTCAGCCTCTTAGCCGGGATGCTAGCGGCATTAAGCCAACAGGTAAACGCCGCTGCAAACATCGACCAATGCAAGAAAGTTTACAATACTTGCCAAATCGCGTAGCCCCCCCCCAAAAATATATATATTAATGTAATGAAGAAAACAAACCGAGACGAAATAAGGGAATGTTATAAGAAGTCCCTCACTGACTCGATTTCTCTGTATTTGTAATCAGCGTTCTTTTCGATGCGAACAAGATCGAAGCTATTTGTAAGGCTTAGAGGTGAGAAATGGTTTTTGTTCTAATTTTACAGAGCTCGTAATTGTTCCAGAGCGTCATGGATAGTAGCTTCCACTGTTATGTCCATTGTTTTCGTGGAATTTTCCTACTCGGGTAAACGTTTTGGTCATGAAGTCGAAATTCATCTGTTGACATATCTTTTCTGTGAAAGAAATCGAGACAGATTTCTTGAGCAGTAGTACCTATGCCTGTACCTTTCTCCATCCACGGCGAAGCAGGATATTGTAACGAAACGGAGCTCACAGCCCTGGCGTGTATCTGAAAAAATATTGTCATTAATCTTATTTAATTATTCTGACAATTTGAGTTAAACAATATACCAACCGTTAATTTGATACTGAGTGGTTTCAGTGTGTGTGTGTGTGTGTGTGTGTGTGTGTGTGTGTGTGTGTGTGTGTGTGTGTGTGTGTGTGTGTGTGTGTGTGTGTGTGTGTGGTGTGTGTGTGTGTGTGTGCGTGCGTGCGTGCGTGTGTGTGTGCCTGCGCGCGCGCGCGTGTGTGTGTATGTGTGTGTGTGTGTGTGTATACGTGTGTACGTGCATGCGTGTGTGTGTGTGCCTGCGTGCGTGCGTGCGTTCATGTGTGTGTGTGCGTGTGAATGCGTGCGTGCGTGCGTGCGTGCATGCGTGTGTGTGTGTGTGTGTGTGTGTGTGTGTGTGTGTGTGTGTGTTATTGTGTTTATGGGAGTGCGTGCGAGGAGGTTATATCCTGTTCAAATTCTAGGTAAACTTTCAAATGTATTGAAAAATTCAGGTAACTCTCGCAGACGTCTACACGGCGAACAGCACACTTTGGTTCGCTAGCAGCCACTGCAGAGTTGTGGTGTGTGTGCGTTGTTTCAGATGCTGTTCGGGTGGATCTTGCCGCCATGCCTGCACTTTGTGGGCAAGTACTGTCAACACATCCTGGCGTGTCACCCCATGCACCTCACGGCCTCCGCCCTCAAGCTGTACGAGTGTCTCTTGGAGGACGTTAAGTACGCAGCAATTAGTTTCTGTTTTTTTTTTTTTTTTTTTTTTTTTTTTTTTTAATTACGTCTGTCGGTACGTTTGTTTATTGAGATGACCAATATGTGTCAGATTGTCTTAATCGTTAAAGAAACGATGTGTAGCACTGCATGTAGGCTAAGTTTGTCGAATCTCACATTTTGTGTGTGTGTGTGTGTGTGTGTGTGTGTGTGTGTGTGTGTGTGTACCTTGTTCTCTGATTATTGGTCGACTTTTCTTTCGTACAAAATGATGAAAGCAGTGATATGGTCGCGTCCCTTGTATATGATACTGAGTGAACAATTTGTGTAATTGTTTATATGTGTCCATAATTGTTTATCAGGTTTTGTTCCTAAGTAATAATGACCACGTATAAAAAAAAACCCTGACATTCTTTCAAAGATTAATTTTTAACGCTGAATGTTTTACCAAGACTTCATGCTTTACAAATGATATAACTGAAAAAAAAACATACACATTTATAGATAGATAGATATTTATAAATAATTATGTCTATACACGCATGTGTGTCTGTTGTTTGTGTTTGAGTGTGTGTGCGCGCGCGCGCGCGCGCGCATGTGTGTGTGTGTATGCGTGTGTGCATGTGAGCGTCCAAGAGCGTGTGCGCGTGCGTGTGTGTATGAGTTCCACATTCCTACACGTCGGTACCCATATGTTTCACACACATCGCCATTCAGCAAGCCTCCACCCTATAGTTTCCAAACCAGAAGATTACCCCAAACCGTGCACACTCTCCGCAGAAAACTGGGCCGTGACGACGACGATGACGACGAGGATTTCATCGAGGAGGAGGAGGAGATCTCGGAGGACGCCCCAGACCCCATGGCCAAGGCTCAGTCCAAGTCGGACAAAGCGATCCAGGAGGAGCAGAGCAACATGATGATCGCCCATTTCTTCTTCGCCATCGTGTGGTCCGTGGGCGCCACGCTGGACGCCCGCTCCCGCATCAAGTTTGACGAGTTCTTCAAGAGCCTGTGTGAGATGGAGGGCAACAACGCCAAGTATCCGAGGTGTGTGTGTGTGTGTGTGTGTGTGTGTGTGTGTGTGTGTGTGTGTGTGTGTGTGTGTGTGTGTGTGTGTGTGTGTGTGTGTTTCTATTTTGGACAGATTTGGATAGTGGCCGTAGGGGTCGGGAGGACCTAAGCTCTGTACAAATGCATGAAGCACCTTTTAAGGGTTTGATATCCCCTTTTCACACGCCCAGCAGTGTTTTTCGCTTTTTTTTTTTTCATTTGTGTTTGTCTTACATCTCCTAAATGTTTTAACCAACCAATAAATCAATTTTCGAGCAACAAAAACAAGCCAAGCAACCCAACCAATGCTTTAACCAACTAGATAACCCCCAAACAAGCAAAACAACTCAACAAAATCGGACCCATGATATAACCCCTTTCATGTTCATGTCGGTATCGGCCATCAGTTTTGTCTGTCGTTTGTGTATAAATGCAATACTATATGCATTGGAGTCACATGGATTTTGTGACTGATTCTCTTGTCACTGATGTTTTTCTATTCGTGTGGTATCACAACTTTGTGAAAGGACGTTCAGTTTTAGATTTTCCAACCAACCAACATTGAAACTCGAATTTCTTTCTTCTTTCTTTCAGTAGTGTCACCTTGCTCTCTCTTTCGTTTTTCGTTTTCTTTGTTTGTTTCCCACGCTCCTTTACTCCTTTTTTTTCCAATTCCAGGCCGAAGGACCTGAAGTTCAGCCGCGCGTTGATGATCCCCAAGAAGGGTACCGTGTACGATCACGTGTACATCCAGAAACAGTACGGTTCTTGGAACACCTGGAGTAGCCTGGTGCAGGCCGTCAGCATTGGAGAAAAGGCCCAGGTAAGCTGATCTACTTAGGTAGCAACAGGTTTCACGCCCCACATTCACCGGAGGAGATGTGGCAGAGTGAGGAGGAGGAAGCTGGGGGAAGAAGGTGGGGGGGGGGGGGGGGGGGGGGTCAGGAGGAGAATAGGTGTGGGAGACGAGTCAAAAGGTATACTTTGCCACGAAATAAAAAAACACGTCAGCGTGGCTGATGAAAATCGCCACAGGTGTAGAGGACTCCAGCAGGAATAGAGACCTGACATTAGCGTGGGCTTTGTTATTTTTTTGTGTGTCGTTTTTTTTTTTTTTTAACCCTGCTCACACTCTGTCCCTCGTTTACTAGATTATTGTTCTGGTTCAGTTTGTTGAAGGGGTGACTGTGTTGTGTACATTCGAGTGGTCATTCGGGCGTTGTCTGACATGGGAGGCCGTGATGAGTGTGTGGCCGTGGTGCGCGCGCGCGCACGCGCACACACACACACACACACACACACGCACACACACACACACACACACACACACACACACACACACACACACACACACAGAAAGAGAGAGAAAGAGAGAGAGAGAGAAAATCAGAGAGAGAGAGTCTAATTGTCTCTAAGTCTTTACTAATATTGCTCACGCCCCCGATTATGTGTGTGTGTGTGTGTGTGTGTGTGTGTGTGTGTGTGTGTGTGTGTGTGTGTGTGTGTGTGTTAGCGCCTGTGTATCTGTTTTAACTTCTGTCGCAAATCTTTTGTGGAAAAATATTCAAAGCTCTCGCAAACGTCTACCATTCATACTATAGGCATTAAATTTCTAAAGCCTTAAGACTTGGAACATACGTCACACCTTTTCAGTTCTCTTCGCTCAATACTTTCTACAATTCGTACTGCAAATCTTTCAATATTTTGTCATTGCTTCTGTTTTAACAGGAACTTCAGGTAAAAACTATTTCTGTGTGTTTTTGAGATATTTGACTTTCTCTGTGGCTACAGCTTCAATGTGGAAAGACAGATCAGGGCTGTGTGTAGTGTCTGGGAAGAGTCGCTGATTAGCCGTTGGTGTTAGACAGTGTGTCAGTACATTTTCTATCGCTTGCTTGCTTTATGTGTGGTGATACTGACAGGTACATATGGTATTGATTTTTAATTTTTGTCGGATTTGCTTTTGAAGAACAAGCACAAAACAGACGCTGTTTGTAAATGCTTAAAAACACTTGACTGGTTTTTGTTGTCCATTTTAAGTATACCAATGGGTTTTGGGGGCATAATGGAATTCTTACAGTCCCTAGTTAGTGAGTGGTTTTGGAATAAAGGATGACATCATTTGAATATCAATGGGTATATGCTAATGAAAACATTAATGTTCTTCATAACGTACACAAAAACACAAAGCATGATAACAATGCCAGAAAAAGAGAAAAGAAATGAAATAAAAGCAGCATACAGAAACCCTTTCGCATTAACACGTTTTTGTTGTTCGAACACAAAGGCAGACACTCAGTACCCAAGTATCCGCGCTTCGTCGTGAAAAAGGTAGTTGGATGGTCTTTTCTGTGCTATATACAATAATAATGTACCCGCAGAAACACGAAGGGAAATGGACTTAAACAATACCAACGGATAGTCTTGAAAGAGTGGCCGTAAAGTAAATCTGAAATGGTGCAAATGGTAATGAGAAAGGAACTAGACGCAAAAGCAAATGATCTGGATACAGAAGTGGATAGCAGTGTTAGATCAACGTGCAGTTTAACGAAAGGTTTAGAGTGAAATTAACAGTTGTTTTACGATGTAACGTGTGGTAAATAAAAAAGTTTGCTCAACGGTAAGTTGAAATGGACTACACGTCTGGAAGCTAAACAGCGGTGTTGATGAGATGCCTTTTTATTAGTCCTTTCATAGAGATGTGTAATTGAATATTTGAAATTAAACTGAAACACCTGTAAGTATCTAATAATACATCCATACACTTAATGTGACCTTGGTAATAAACGTCACGACACGATTTATCCATGCTAAAATGATGTTTTCGAAGGCTAATATACGAAATGAGAAGTCATGAGCTACTGAGACACACTGAGAAAGTAATAGATATAAGCAGATCTAATGAATGAAAACATATGTAAGAAAAAACATAGTAAGATGTCAATTCTGTTTGTTTCGTGTACTTCAAAATGACCTTAGAAAAGAATCGATGTACTAACTTCATAAACTGTGTGCCGCTGTGTATGGTTTTGACTTAGAACAAGCTAGACCACGTGTCTGTACTGCTTTACGTTTTCAACGTTTTGAAATCGTCTCCTTGTGTTTGCTTTAAATTTTGTGTTTATACAATGTACCAATTTCATTTTGCGCGCTTGCCAGAGAGAGAGAGAGAGAGAGAGAGAGAGAGAGAGCGAGCGAGCGAGCGAGCGAGAGAGAGAGAGAGAGAGAGAGAGAGAGAGAGAGAGAGAGCATGTTTATGAGCTGCCTGGAGATTCAAAGAGAACATGTTTGTGCTTTGTTCTTACATCTTATATCATAAATGCTTCAAGAGGACAATAATAAATAAAACTCAGTCACACATGGTGTGTGATCAAATTCCTTTTATCCTGAGGCTCTTGCGGGTAAGTTCTTCCTCTGTAGTTAGCCTGCTACATTGTCAATGTGTTTCTCTACGTCCTTGGGCTGCTTGTGCCACGTAAAGATTTCGTGGTTTGTTTTTTTTGGAGAATTTTGAACTGTTTTCCTTGGCATGTACTTCATTTTATTGCTTCCACAATATGCACGATGATATTTTGTTCCTGATACTCAAAGGAAAATGTTTCCGTCTCTTCCCTTCTCTGTATCTCTCTCTCTCTCTCTGTCTGTCTGTCGGTCTGTCAGTCTCTATCTTGTCTGTCTGTCTGTCTGTCTGTCTCACGCTGACGGATGCATGGTTGATGGTCTTAATTTGAACTTTCCGATTTGAACCGGTTCTGTACAGTAAAGATTTGTAAAGAACTACCAAGGTCTTACGATGAATGTGGAACGTTGTGAACAGAAGCATGGGGCCCGAATATGAGATTCTCTGTCGAGGATGGGGGTGGGGTGTGTGGGCTGCCTGGCAGGTGAAAGCTGACACACCTCCCTGGTAATCCCTGCACATGCTTACCTGCCCCTGTCTGAGCATCCTTCGTGTGCAAAATTCAGATTTCCATGTTAATAGCCCTGTAGTCCATGTCGACGCTCGGTGAGTTTGGGGAATAGGAAAATCCTCAACAGGAACCGAAACACTTGGGCGAGAAGTAAAGTACTGCATGGCATGATAGACATTCAGACAGCAGTAACAGCCCTATTGCTTTTGACCAAGGATAATTTCCGTTGTAGAATCCAAGCGAAAACGTGGTCATGTAATAATATGGTATGACTATAAAATGATATTATATAAGTATGCAAGGAATACTCACTAATATTATTGGTCATCATCAGTTCATGGTGTTGCATAGATAACTGAAATATATATGTATGTGTTGTTGGTGGTAGAACATAACGATTCGTATATGGTTTTTTGTTCTTGACGCAGAGGTGAAGCATGTAATATCAGAAGAAGAAACATGAAAACTAACGCCATTGTACATGAATTGACACAATTAACGTAGAACCGAAGCATGTGGTATGTTCTGAGTAGACGCATGAAGACTAACACTCGTTGTTTTGCTTGTCCCTCAAGGCGACACAGAACAGCGTGTTTACAGGAGAGGTCTCGGTAAGAGTCGGGAAGTCCGCCCCGCGAAGGGGACGCTTCCCTTCTGTATCCCCTTTTAGTTCTGGCGGAGCGGGGCACCTGATACAGGATCCTGGTTGTTTAGTTTGGGCTTCTTTTATTTCCCTCTGTTTTGTTTCCAACCCTTGTAGATCCAATATCCGTTTCGTTTACGCACGACACCTATTTTGTTGAAGTATATATGTTTTACCCCTTATATTTGTAGATGAAATACCCGTTTTATTTACGAATGCTACATTTGTTTTTGCATGGGTTGCTTTCATTTCGTTGTTAGATTTGTATACCTACCACACCATCCCTTACCATCCTTTTTGCACGTACTAACCATGTGGCAATATTTGCGAGGATCGATTGTGTGCTTTTAAGAAAAACCTTATGCACGATCTAGCGCGTCTTTTGTGTTTTTCACAATAAATGTAAAATAAAACATATAAGGCTTTGCTAGCTTGATACCCATTCTTGTCAGCGACGATAACCGCGTTATGAGTATTGCAATGGTGTGAAAATATATTGAATGAACGTTTAATTTATTATGGTAACCACGGGTTGCCAACTGTAACATTTATGTCCAAACAATTTTTTTTTTTTTCCGCCACGTCGTTTAGAAAGAAATACGAACAAAGTAGACAATATAAAGATGATAGTAAAATGCTGAATTTGGAGATAGATCTGAGCCTGCAACAGGGTTTATTAGAAAAACATAACTGCTAATGTGTGGCAAATTAAATCTCTTTTTTTTCGTGCATCACCGATTTCAACATGGAAAAGGCACATGCGCTATTCTGATATAAATTGGCTGATTATGTATGCTCGTATGCGACCCTCGTTCAGAAATTATAGTTAACTGGCGACATTTTTTCATAACTTCAGACGAAACCAACTATGTGAGAATAAGGATCATTAATATATCCAGGAACATATGACGCAGAAAGAAAGAGAGCAAACTGAAAATTCTGAGTGAATGTTGCCACAAATACAATTTTCAACGTATTCATTCTGATCTCTTTTTTGTTTGCCTTATTCTGAATAATCATTGTTCATGGAAGTGTCCTACTCGTTTTTTTAAATGCACCTATAATAATGAAATACCTTAGATGATGGGACAAAATCATGTTTGAGAAATGAAGACTGTTCATGGCAGTATCTGATAGTGCAAGCGAACTAGAATTGTTGGGTGATAGAACTTGAATAGCAAGGCGCAAAGTCAAGGAAACATTTGGATGGTATTTTGTGAATTTTTAGTCTCTTTCTCAAGTACATTGTCACTTGCACAGCATTGTCATTGACCATTGATTTGTTACATCTTCACTCGAATGAAGTTACGCTGTCATTTACTCTCAGTTACATTTGAACCGAATTGCACTGGCCCTGCTCCACACTACATTGTAATTTGTAAATGTCATTTGCAGAACATCACATGGTCATAGGCACCACATTACATCGTAACTGGCACCACATTGCGCTGTCACCTGCAACATGATGCGTTGTTATTACCACCACAGTGCATCGTCATTAGCATCACATCACGTCGTCATGACGCTGTTCATTTGTGCCACATTGCTACACATTTGTATCTCAGTACACCGTCATTTGTATGACATCACGCTGTCATTTGTGCTAGATTATCATGACATTTGCATCACATTACACTGTCGTTCGTATTACGTTACGTCGTCACTTCCAACACATGAGATAGTCACTCGCGCGATAATGCATTGACATTTTGATCACATGACAGTGTCATTTGTATTGCAGTATACTGTCAGTTGTACAACTTTACCGTCTCATTTGCACTAATCACACTGTCATGTACACCGCACTGTGCTGTCATTTACATCACATTACAGCGTCACTTGCATCAGTATACATACATATGGGAACCGCCGATTTGTCGCAAAGCATATACCATATTGTATTGTCATTTTGTCCACATGAAAACGTCATTTGTATTCGTTTACACTGAAAGTTGCAGCCTATTACTCAGCCTTTTGTGCTGCATTATACTGTCATTCGCGCATTACACTGTCATTTGCACTACATCATTCTGTCATGTGTACCACATTACACCCCATTCTCGTTTGCACCGCATTAACTGCATCGTCATACGCGCCCCTTTGTACTGTAATTCGCAGCGCGTTAGAACATCGTTTACAATACATTACATTAAATAATCTGGCGCACATTACATCATCATTCACAGCACACTACGTTGTCACTTGTAGCACGGTTCAAGGTCATTTGCTGCACGTTACATGCTCATTTATGGAACATTACATCATCATTTATAGTACATCACATCATTTAAAGCACATTTCATCAGTTTTTGCAGCACATTACTCATCATTCACAACACATTACATGGCATTCATAGCACATGCCGTGATTATTTCCAGTACATTACATCATCGTTCACAGCACATACTATCATTGTTTGTGGTACATTACATCATTATATCAGGACGTTGCATCATAATTCGCAGCACATTACATCATTATTTGCAGCACATTACATTATTATTTGCAGCACATTACATCATTATTTGCAGCACATTACATCATTATTTGCAGCACATTACATTATTATTTGCGGCACATTACATTATTATTTGCGGCACATTACATTATTATTGGCAGCACACTACATTGTTATTTGCAGCACATTACATCATTATTTGCAGCACATTACATTATTATTTACAGCACATTACATCATTATTTGCAGCACATTACATTATTATTTGTGGCACATTACATTATTAGTGGCAGCACATCACATTATTATTTGGAGCGCAATACATTATTATATGCAGCACATCACATCATTATGGCAGCACATTCCATAATTATTTACAGCACATTAC
>JADBJO010003918.1:170000-190000 GCA_016801955.1 Conus betulinus | reverse complement strand
GATAATCTCGGGTGACGGATGCATACACTTTTAATAGTTTCAGTTTACTATTCATCGAAATTTGTTTAAGCAGTATATTTTTTGTTGGTTGTGATGTAAATATATAGGACTAATTTGATTTTCAAGGAAGTCACATCCAAGAGGTCTTCATGTTTAAAAAGACGGCTGTTTTTACCAGTGGAAAAAAAATGATAATGTGCCAAGTATTTACTGCTACGAATGAAAACCTATGTAATTTAATTTTCATCTTCTTCCGGCCTACAATATCTGAAGCATGTTTCAAATTCATGTCAATGCATTTCATTGTAACGAATTTGTCCCCCCAAAAAGTCATAACAGTAACTTTGACTAGAAGTTATGTAATATACGTAACACATCCTAGCATGACTTGCTATCATGATTTCGTTATTTACTCACAATCTAACCATTAAGAATGCTAGAGGTCTAGACAATGTCAAATGTTGAAGCTGAACTATCTTAACGTCTTCGTAACACCACTAAAGTCATCATCTGCTGCAGTCCTTTGTGATGTTGTGTTTGTGTCGTCATGATTAACATGTTAACTTCCTTAACAGAAGGACCAGGAGCTGCGCATCATGGTAAGCCGCATACCCCTGTCGCATGGGTGTTTGTCCTAATCTGGGGTAAACAAATGGAATCACCCGATGACCAGACACTGTCAGAATGATCATGCCTTTAGTTCTGAGGATATGTCCAACTAGTTGCAAGAGCCTGGCTAATAATTGGGTTGACTGCGAACACAGCTGGCAGAAATAGGAATAAACAAGGTACAAAACGCAAGAATGATAAACGTTTGTTTAAATCTGATGCAACAATTAGGGTAAGGAATGGTTAAAATGGGGTAGGAAGGCAGTTCTAACGTTAGATTGATTTTTGGTAATAAAATGTATTCATTTACAGCACTTTAAGAAAATAATAGATTTTACATGGAATTTAAAAATGTTTTACATCTAAATAACGATTTCTGAGATTATTATATTGAAAAGAAATGGTATGTAAATGAGTTACTTTTGGCATTGCGTTTTTTTTATCGATTTTATTTTTGATGTTTAACTCACTCTTTTTTTGATATAATTATATGGACAAATGAGGGAAAAGAAATCAGTTTCGTATGGGTTTGGGGAAATAAAGTTGGATGAAAAATGCGGATCTCGATTTGAGCCATAAATATATATCTTAAAATCTCTAAGCGCAAGACAGATTGCATATTACATATTTATACACACCTAAAGAAAACAAATCTATAGCAAAAAGACGTTAACAAACGCAGTTGAAAGTTGAGAGAAATCATGTTACTTTTACCACATTTTCGGTGGAAAGAAATGAGTTTCAGGAAAACCTCAGCTCCTCACAACCCAGAAAACCCTTTGTGGTCGGCCAATTGTCGATAGTTTCTGAATTATATTCTATGCAAGAATCTGATTCTGGTTTATAAACAACACAAGTTGAAGACATCATGAAAGAGAATATCAAGTGCATTTACACATTTGAAAATAATTTTTTTGGCCAGTTTTCATTAAGGACACTGTATGAATATAGAGCCTGTTACTGTATACAAGTTGACATCTTGATGAAACACACGCGCACGCGCACACACACACACACACACACACACACACACGCACGCACGCACGCACGCACGCACGCACGCACGCGCACGCACACACACACACACACACACACACACACACACACACACACACACACACACACACACCTACGAATAAAACTGATTTCATTTATAGGTAATTGATCAAACTAAGCGCAAGAAAATTCTACAGTCATTGCCTTCTTTCTTTCTTTTCTTTTTCTTTTTTTTTTTTTAACTGCTTTTGACTTCTTTCGTTTGCATGAATGTTATGTCAAATTCATATTGTTCACCGGAATCATTTAACCACGTAAAATTAATGTAGTTTACCTTAACTGTATTCATTTCCGAACATTCGTAGCTTATTCAAACTCTACTAACTCGGTTGACTTAAATTGTGCAGGCATCTGCTGCTTATAAAACTGCAATATCTAGCTGTGTGTGTGTGTGTGTGTGTGTGTGTGTGTGTGTGTGTGTGTGTGTGTGTGTGTGTGTGTGTGTGCGTGTGTGCGCGCGTGCGTGCGCGCGTGCGCGCGCCTGCTTGCTTGCATGCGTATGTGAGCGCGTGCGCCTTACGAGCGTGCGTGTATGTGTGCGTATGTTTGATTTTTCGAAGACTTCGGAGGTTCTGCATTTTTTTTTTTTTTTGAAAAGAGTCAAACACCTGATACCCCCGAAGACAAGCGGAAATCTACACTGCGCCGAATTCTACCATTTTGTTCACTGACATCCTTTTCAAAACGGCACATTTTATTTTTGCTTAACGGTTTCATTCCAGCTCATTCTACTACCTTGGTCGTATCCAGTAATCGGTTAAGTTGTTTTTCGATAAATCTGAGATAACCTCTGCTTCCGTCTGTTAGCTCCTTAGAAGCAATAATTTTGGATCGTGTGATTCTTGATCAATATGATCATTATGCCAAAATTTATGCAATCGTTCACGAAAAAAGATACTGACGACTTTGCCTCATATCTGTGTAGTCAGGAAATCATGTTTATCATTATATGCCTGAGCGCGTTTTGTTAAGAAGTGCATTTCCTACGCAAAAATATGCAGTACGTAGGCTATAGGGTGCTCAGTAGTATTGATTAATATTGTGAGAAGTCCATAGCTTGAAATTTTGCGCACACAGAAATTATGTGATACGGAACAATTAAGCAGAAAAATACCTAGATGAAAATTATATGTAGAATATTGAAAAGGCTGCTACCTATGAACAGTTATTTTCACTCCTGAATTAATCAGTTTGATTTCTGTCATTACCGTGGATCAGCTGGAAGCAATTCGCGTTACAACAGTAATGAGCATTATGATAGAACTAACGCCTCGTCATCTTGATTGATTTCTTTATGTGAATTCTCATCACAGTTCAGAACCAACTCACGTAACCCCTTATGATGTAATTGTATAACATTGTGTACGTTTTAATGTAATATCACAAGATTGTGAACGCAGTCTACACGCAAGTTCCTTCACCATCTGTATTGATGTTACCCGTGAACAGATCAACGCTCTCATCATCAACACGGCGGAGACAGTTCGTCAGCGGTTTCTCCTGGAGCGCTTCCTCAGCCTGGACAAGCCGGTGCTGTTCGTGGGGCCCACAGGCACGGGCAAGAGCGCCATCACCAACAACTACCTGCTGGAGCTGCCCAGGGACAAGTACATCATCAACAACATCAACTTCTCCGCCCAGACCTCTCCGCCAACCAGACGCAAGATATCATCTTTTCCAAGCTGGACAGGTGAGTTTGTAGGTATGTGTTTGGTGCTTTGGAACAGTAGCTTCAGAGAAACGTCAAACATAAATGTCTTCAAAAGCAGAACTTGCAGCCACCTTCTTTGTTGTCGGGTTTGGAGGTCTTGGTGGCACCAACCCATTTCTGCCATTTGCCGAGCTTGCCGATGAGGAGTTAAAGCTCTAACACATGTGACCAGAAAACTCTTAAATGAGACCCCGAACGACAGTTTGCGTTTTAATTTTACACAAGAACGTGCGTTGTGATTTAGTTACATGTTGTTATATGTTGATATGAAAATCTACCATCTTTATGTTGCAGTATTTATTCTGAATCAGTTCAAGATACTTCTGTATATTTGCTTGAGGTCGGTTTGTATGTGTATTGTAATGTTAACTTCCAGGAATAGTTCTAGCTGCATTTAAGTCCTTTAATGAGAGGGGTCAGTATTGTTTTCGTATTGTTCAGACATGTACATTAAAAAATCACGCTCAGTTAATTTTTTTTTTTCTAAATCTGACTTTAGAATATATTCAACATTTTTTGCAATGATTAGTTTTATCTTAGTTTTAATTATGAACGGATGTCGTAATCATTTCTGAGATGTCTTATACAAGCACATCGATCTCCTTATGGCAGTGCTGCATTATTTAATGAAGGTCAATGTTGGATGCACTCCTCCTTTCACTTGAAAAAAAAATCGATAAGCAAGATTTTCGAAGAGTTTTTTTTTTCAGATATGTTACACGTACTGGTGCTAACTTTGGAAGGCTCCTCCTCTTCTGCCTTCACTCACACAAAATCTCATATTTACTATTTTACACAAGTGGCCCCTACGTGTATGATCAGTTGTTGTCTACCATCTAGGCCACTCTATTTCGTGTTTAGGGACAAGGTTTCTTATTGATAGCGATGCTGGTTTCTCATTGATGCCATGCTGTGTCATGTACTGTGTACACATACCTTTATACAGGCGAGGCAAGTCGGTGTATGGGCCAGCGCCAGGCGTGAAGTTGTGCATCTTTGTGGACGACCTCAACATGCCGGCCAAGGAGAAGTATGGCGCTCAGCCGCCCATTGAAATCCTCCGCCAGTGGATCGACCACAACTTTTGGTATGACCGGTGAGTGTCAGGGCCCAGTCTCAAGTCCACATCCTCCACAGATGATATTGCAGATGGGGATAACCACCACAGGGCAGCTGGGGGAGGGAGCCTAATTCACTCGGCACTAGTATAACGAAATCGAAAATGCGTTGACGCGGGCAGTGTAAAATGTCATTCTTATACTGAATGCCAGCGGTCAGGTGATTAGAAAATGACTTTTTTTTCACGTGCTGTAATCATTTTTACAAGAAAAGTCCAGTTCCACACTATCATTATCATCTTCAGATAATGATACTGTCTTCTTGTGAAAATAGTAATTGTCTCGGCTTGTTCGATGTAATCAGAAATAGAAAAAGAAAAAAGACTCGAAGGTGCTATTCTCACCATAAATATATGCGACGGCCTTTTGAAAACAGGAATATCCCCTAGTTTTTTTGTTTGTTTGTTTGTTTGTTTGTTTTTTTTATACGTATGGTGCTTGCTCTTCATCATCGTCATCGTCATCATCATCGTCGCATGCGTGTAGGTCGACAGGGCGATACGAAGGACCATTAGAAGCCTAGGTTTTGCACAGTCCTCTGTGCTCAGTCGCGTACCCCGGGGCAAAGATGGTGTGGCAGTCCACTCTATGGCGTTGTTCGTCCAGGACTTCGTCGGGTCACTTTTAGGACGTCCACCCTATCATTGTTGATAACGACGTGCGAAGGCTTGTGTCAGTAGAGTGCTACCATGTACTGTCTTGTGCCTAGACTAGGTTCTAAGACGCATCTTTGATATACTGCTTCTGACAAGTTTCTGAAACGACAAACTGACGCGAAGTGCATTATCGTATTTGTATTTTGCTTTTCGTCGTCATGCTTGTCATTTTGTGTCCATTCAGAATGTGATTTTCTAACGAAAAGTTTTCTGCTTTATCAGACGTTAATCACTCCATTATTGGGAGGGATGTCGTACAGCAGTGGACAATTTATTAATACGCTAGTAAAACTTTCAACGGTTGTTCCATATAAGATGATTATATCCACGACAATTTGGTGGGACATGCACCAGCCACATACCGAGTGCAGTCGTGTGTACAACACATACATGAAAGGGATGCCTCCTCAGTCTGGCATTTGTGGTAAAGAAAATATTAATTTCTAGAGTCTGATGAATAATAGAAATGATAGCTGGCAATAACTGTGAACTGGACTCTCACGAAAATTCTCATGATAACGCGTGGAACGGTTGATTCATCCCTTCAAAAAACATTGTTTTTTTTTGTTATGCGGCAACCAATGATGGAATCTCACACAGCAGTGTGTAATCCAGCCTGTGTCAACTGGTAGTGCGCACGGGGGTCTTGGTGACCTCGTTACCGCGCGGGATAAAAAGTGCAAAGTTGCGTTAACTGTGCCTGTTTTGCATCAAGCTTGCTGGCGACACAAGATGTGTAAAATGAAAAATTCTTTTTTTTCCCGTGCAAGAGCAGTCTCTCAAGTGAGTTTTATGCCCCTTCTTTTGGCTGTTTAAGCGCGGGGTTGGTTACTGTCAGCCCTTTTCTCACCATGCCACCACGAAGAAAACTTAGCACCTTTGACAAAACCAGGGCGATTGCGTGGATACAAGATGGCATTGCAAAGGCTGAAGTGGCGCGACGACTTGGTGTGCATCATTCAGTTATTGTTAGACTGAATCAGCGTTTTAGGGGCGACCAACAGCGTTGAAGAGAGGCCACGGTCAGGTCGGCCTAGGCAGACTACTCCCTCCCAGAGAAGATCGTTTCATCGAGAGGCAGGCCCTATTGCAGCGGGATACCACTTCCACCAGCATCCAAAGGCAGCTTCGTATGGCAAATAACACCATCCTCAGCCGTCAAGCCATACGAAACCGTCTTCACCACTTCGGCCTCAGATCACGTCGCCCAGCTGTTCGACGACCACGACTGCTAGCAGCCCATAGGCTGGCTCGCCGAGCTTTCTGCCATCGTCATGTGAGATGAAACAACACAACAGTGGTCCCAGTCCTCTTTTTCAGATGAGTCGCGGTTTAGTCTTGAACACAATGACGGCCGAACTAGAGTTTGGAGGCGTGTTGGTGAACGTTACATTGATGCAGCTGTTCGCCAGACCAGGGCCTTTGGGGGAGGATCTGTTATGGTATGGGGTGCCTTCAGCCTCCACCACAAGACACCACTCTACCATATTGATGGAAACCTCACAGGCATCCGCTATCGGGATGAAATCCTGGCGCCTTTCGTTGTTCCGACCATGCAACGGATAGGACCCATGGCAGTCTTCCAAGACGACAATGCTCGGCCACATAGGGCCCGGTGGCCGAAAACTTCATTGTGCAGGCCGGCATCAACAGGATGATCTTCCCGGCGTATAGTCCCGACCTCAATCCCATCGAGCATATGTGGGATGAGTTGGGGAGACGTGTGAAGAGGAGAACCATCCACCTCCCAGAGACCGCCAGGATCTCTTCCAAATGCTGCAACTGGAATGGCAGAGAATCCCTCAGAGGGTCATCAGAACACTGGTCAACTCGATGAGGAGTCGCTGCGTGGAATGTCTCGCCAATGGCGGTGGCCACACCCACTATTGAAATGATTTTGTGAACTGAACAGATTTTGCGAACTTTGATTTCGACCCATCCTCTGTTTAATTGTCTGTAAATCAACAACCGTTCATTCGATCCCAATGAAATTCAATGTACGTTGGAACAAGATAATGAATTAAATCTGTTCCCAATTTCAAAATCGTGGCTTTTATATTTTGGAAATTTAATCTGTATTTGCGACGCTTTCTCTCTTCTGTGTTCGTCCCGAATAGAAAAGACCCAGCATTCTGTACATGAAAGACGTGCTAATGTTGTTGGTGTTTTCCATGGAAATAATACTTATTTGCGACGCTTTGTCTCTTCTGTTTTGTCCCGGACAGAAAGGACACCAGCATCCTGTACCTGAAGGACGTGCTGATGGTGAGCGCCATGGGCCCTCCCGGAGGGGGCCGAAACATGGTCACCCCACGCTTCCTGCGTCACCTCAACGTCATCAGCATCGAGACCTTTGACGAAGAAAACCATGAAGAACATTTTTGCCCCTATCCTGGACTGGCACTTCGGCTTCTATGAAAACGGTTCAGCGACGATTTTCCAGGGTAAGCGGAATGGGAGAGGTGGGGTATAGGCGAAAGAGAAACATGAAGAGGGAGATAGAAATGGTGAGAAAGAGAGAAGGGAGGGAGTGAAGGCAGGAAGTAGGAAGGACAGGGCGAGAGGGAGTGATAGAGAGAGACAGAGCAGACAGACAGGCAGACAGACAGACAGACAGACAGACAGAGAAAGAGAGAGAGGTCGTGGGTGGGAGAAAGAAGCGGTGCATTCGTGTACCACAACCTTGCCTCATTAGAACCCAGGTTTCAGCCTCGCTCAAGTCGACATTATCATCATCATGAGTACAGTTTATAGACTTGTTAGGACGATTGTTTTAATCGTTTAAGTATAGACGCGCTGGGGAAATATTGGAAAAGAAGAAAATAAAGACTTAAATGTGTTAAAGTCATATACATTAATAACAAACAAGAAGACAATCTCCCGCTCAAGGGTTTACGAGTTTTTATATTATTCATAATAAGCAAGAATACCTGAACAAAACAGTTTGTTAATGGCTAAATCTCTTCATGTTTACCTTGTTAACCAGCCTTGGGGCTGTCCTGTTTTTCAGCTGATACTGACGGCTACACTGGAAGTTTACCAAGAGGCCATCTCAAACTTCCTGCCAACCCCTTCCAAGTCACACTACCTCTTCAACTGCGTGACTTCGCCCGTGTCGTGCAGGTGGGTCTTACCGATGTCACATACCGACAATTGTGACAGCCTAGCACATCTTTAGACGCCTGACCACTGTCACATTTTGATCAGTGTAAAAAACGTACTTTAACCGTACAATCCCACATAAACCTGTTCAGTATACAGTCTGTGCATACGTGTGTGCGCGCGCGCGCGCGTGTGTGTGTGTGTGTGTGTGTGTGTGTGTGTGTGTGTGCGTGCGCGGCGGGTGTGTGTGTGTATGTGTGTGTGTGCGCGTGTGCTCATCGGTAAGAACAATAACTGATTGTTTTGTTTTGACAAGCGGTTTGAGCAGAACATGTGGATAACCTAGCTAGATATGGTAATATTACTGGTCTTTATTGTCGTGACAGTGTTGATTTTTTTTTTATTGTGAATTTCCATTCGTGATCTCTGAATTTATAGTCACTAATCCTGCTTGTTCGGAGCCATGTTCGGAACCAAATGAAATTTATTTTGCGTTTAGTTAATGCTCAGAGCACTCCCTTGTTAGACCAGATTGTATTGAATGCTTATGACAAAAATACATTCTTGTGGTGTCCTATTGTATTCTGCCGATTAGTCATAGGGTCATGGTGTCATGTCTATCTTATCGCTGAAGTCATTGTCTTGGTGTCTTAGGGTTCTTGCTGCTGAAGTCATATTGTTTTGGTGTTTGAGGGTATCTTGCCTCTAAAATCATATTGTTTTGGTGTTTGAGGGTGTCTTGCCGTTAAAATCGTATCGGTTTGGTGTCTTAGGGTATCTTTTTGCTCAAGCCATATTGTTTTTGGTATCTTAAAGTATCTTGCTGAAGCCAAAGCGTTTTTGATGCATCCGGATATTTTGTTGCTGAAGCCCTGTTGTTTTGGTGTCTTAGATAATCATGCTATTGAAGCTCTGTTGTTTTGGTATGGTAGATTATCTTGCTATTGAAGCCATATTGTTTTTGATATCTTCGGGTATTTTACTGCTGAAACCATATTGTTTTGAGGGTGTCTTGCAGTTAAAATCGTATTGGTTTGGTGTCTTAGAGTATCTTTTTGCGCAAGCCATATTGTTTTGGTATCTTAAAGTATCTTGCTGCTGAAGCCATATTGTTTTGTGTCTTCAGTTATCTTGCTGCTGAAAGCCAAAGCGTTTTTGATGTATCCGGATATTTTGCTGCTGAAGCTCTGTTGTTTTGGTGTCTTAGATAATCATGCTATTGAAGCCCTGTTGTTTTGGTAAAGTAGATTATCTTGCTATTGAAGCCATATTGTTTTTGATATCTTCGGGTATTTTACTGCTGAAACCATATTGTTTTGGTGTCTTCGGGTGTCTTGAAAATAAAGCCACACTGTTTTGGTGTCTTCGGTATCATGCTCTTGAAGCCATATTGTTTTGGTGTCCTAGGATATCTTGCTGTTGAAGCCGCACTGTTTTGATGTATTAGGGTATCTGCCGCTAAAGCCATAATGTTGGGTATTGTAGGGTGTGTGCTGTTTATAAAACCATGATGTTTGGGTGTTACAAGGTGCGTTGCTTCTGAGGCCATAATGTTTGGGTGTCACAGGATATATTGTTTCTGCAGCGATGTGGTTTGTGTGACCCTGGGAGTCTTGCTGCTGAAGCCATGGTGTTTGTGTGTCTCAGGGTGTCTTGCTGCTGAATCCATAGTGTTTGTGTGTGTCCCAGGGTGTCTTGCTGCGAAGCCATAGTGTTTGTGTGTCCCAGGGTGTCTTGCTGCGAATCCATAGTGTTTGTGTGCCCAGGGGTTCTTGCTGCGAAATCCATAGTGTTTGTGTGCCCCAGGGTGTCTTGCTGCGAAGCCATAGCGTTTGTGTGTCCCAGGGTGTCTTGCTGCTGATGCCAGTGTTTGTGTGTCTCAGGGTGTCTTGCCGCTGACGCCAGTGCTTGTGTGTCTCAGGGTGTGTTGCTGCTGACGCCAGTGTTTGTGTGTCCCAGTGTGTCTTGCTGCTGACGCCAGTGTTTGTGTCTGAGGATGTCTTGCTGCTGACGCCAGTGTTTGTGTGTCTGAGGGTGTCTTGCTGCTGACGCCAGTGTTTGTGTGTCTCAGGGTGTCTTGCTGCTGACGCCAGTGTTTGTGTGTCTCAGGGAGTGTTGCTGCTGACACCAGTGTTTGTGTGTCTCAGGGTGTCTTGCTGCTGACGCCAGTGTTTGTGTGTCTGAAGGCGTCTTGCTGCTCACGCCAGTGTTTGTGTGTCTCAGGGTGTCTTGCTGCTGACGCCAGTGTTTGTGTGTCTGAGGGGTGTCTCGTTGCTGACACCAGTATTTGTATGTCTCAGGGTGTCTTGTTGCTGACCCCAGTGTTTGTGTGTCTCAGGGTGTCTTGTTGCTGACATCAGTGTTTGTGTGTCTCAGGGTGTCTTGCTGCTGACACCAGTGTTTGTGTGTCTCAGGGTGTCTTGTTGCTGACACCAGTGTTTGTGTGTCTCAGGTGTCTTGTTGCTGACACCAGTGTTTGTGTGTCTCAGGGTGTCTTGTTGCTGACACCAGTGTTTGTGTGTGTGTCTCAGGGTGTCTTGTTGCTGACACCAGTGTTTGTGTGTCTCAGGGTGTCTTGCTGCTGACGTCAGTGTTTGTGTGTCTCAGGGTGTCTTGTTGCTGACACCAGTGTTTGTGTGTGTCTCAGGGTGTCTTGTTGCTGACACCAGTGTTTGTGTGTCTCAGGGTGTCTTGTTGCTGACACCAGTGTTTGTGTGTCTCAGGGTGTCTTGTTGCTGACTCCAGTGTTGTGTGTCTCAGGGTGTCTGTTGCTGACACCAGTGTTTGTGTGTCTCAGGGTGTCTTGCTGCTGACACCAGTGTTTGTGTGTCTCAGGGTGTCTTGCTGCAGACTCCAGTGTTTGTGTGTCTCAGGGTGTCTTGTTGCTGACACCAGTGTTTGTGTGTCTCAGGGTGTCTTACTGCTGAAGCCGAAAGTGGTGCCCCAGGGAGTGGAGGGCGCACAAAAAGTGTGCCGTCTGTGGATTCACGAGGTGTACCGGGTCTTCTACGACCGCCTGGTAGATGATGATGACAGGGGGGCTTTCTTCTTCAGATCGTTAAGGTCTGCCTGTGTGAGGCGAAGGGATGGAGAGAGAGAGAGAGAGAGAGAGAGAGAGAGAGAGAGAGAGAGAGAGAGAGAGAGAGTGGGGGCTTCCTTCCTTCAAGGAGAAGCAGACCGCTTCTGTCTTTCTTTCTTTGTGTTGCTTTGGCTTTTTGTTGAACACACAGCATTCTGCTGTAATGTATATTTCGTCTGCCCGCATGGACAGGTACTTTAAGAAAAGCTGAACACTCTTCGTATTCATTTGTAACGTTTGAGAAAAGCTAAAAATTTTTCATGTTTTTTTTTTACTCTATCTATTTGTTTTTATTAGTTTGTTAAGTCACCTTGAGGAAAGCTGAATACTCATATATACATGTATGTAAAAGCATGTCTTTCTTCATTATCTATTCATTCATTTGTTTATTCAAATCATATTTCATAAAAAGCTGATCAGTCTTCTACTTCGTTCATTAGTTTATCTGTTTATTTTACTGTGTTCTGTGCTGTTGAATCCCGCTGCATTCCTTCATATTGCACATTTTGCGCACTGCCTGTGTGTCCCAACAGGCTCGAGTGGAGACTCACTTCAAGGAAAAGCTGAACAATCTCTTCAGTCACATCGTGGATCCCAACCAGCTGATCTGTGACGACGACATCCGATGCCTCATCTTTGGCGACTACATGGCCAAGGGCGAGGACAAGCTGTATGATGAGATTCAGGATCTGGATGAGCTTAGGGAGGTCGGAAGCTGTTTTTGTTGTAATAGAGTAACGATGGTAATGGTGATGATGATGATGATGATGATGATGATGATGATGATGATGATGATGATAATAACAATAACAGCAACAACAACAATAACAATAATAATCATCATTATAGTAATGATGATGATGATGATGATGATGATGATATATAAATGATAATGAAGATGATACTACCGCTACTACAGCTGGGCATTGTACAAATTTGTATGACCGATGTTAGAGGTATTTCAGACTTTGAAGCAGAACAGTGAAGAGTACAATGCCAGAACTACATGACTGATGGTGATGGTGTTTCAGACTGTTGGACATTACCTGAAGACTACAACGTCAGGCATACATGACTGATGGTGATGGTGTTTCAGATTGTAGAGCATTACCTTGAAGACTACAACGTCAGGGATGCGCGACTTACGTTGATGGTGTTCAGACTGTAGAGCATTATTCTAAAGTCAACAACGTCAGGTATACTTGACATCAGTCAAAGTTGTTTCCGCTTGTAGAGTACTATTTTGTAGACTACGCCGTCATGGATACTTGACTAATGTAGATGGTGTTTGAGACTGCAGAACATTACCCTGAATACCACGACGTCAGAGACACGTGATTGATGTTTGTGTTTCAGACTGTAGAGCATTATCTTGAAGATTACAACGTCATATCCAAGGCACGGATGGATCTCGTGATGTTCCGCTTTGCCATCGAGCATATTTCTCGCATCAGCCGTGTGCTGAAGCAGCCCAACGGCCACTGTCTGCTCGTTGGTCAGTCTGAGATGTTGTGTTCTCTTTTTTCTTCTTTTTTGGTTGGTTGGTTGGTGGTTGGTGGTTGATTTGTTGTTTCTTTGGTTGGTGCTAGTAGTAGTAGTGGCAGCAGCAGCATTAGCAACAGCAGTGGATGTTGCATTAGCAGCAGCAATAGCATTGCAACAAACAGCAGCAACAGTAGTGGTTGTGATAGTGATGGTTGTAGCAGTGGCTGCAGCAGCAGCAGCAGTAAGAATAGTAATTGCAGTAGCAGCGGCAAAAACAACGCAGCAGCAGCAGTAATAGTGGCACTATTAGAAGTAGTAGCAACAGCAAAGAAGTAGAAGTAGGGATAGTTGTAGCAGTTGTACTTCAGTATCAGCAGTTTGACATAGGCATGTGCAATACCAACTCGATAACAGCAACGGCAGAAGCAGCAATAGCAGTAGTGTGAGCAGTAGTAGCAACAGCAAAGCAATTGTAGAACGTTAGTAGAAGCAGTTGTAGTTAAGTTCAGCAGCAGTTTTGTATATGGAAACATTACTGTTCATCTCCATTTATGTTTTTGGTAGCAGTAGTGGGGTATATGTGTATGGAAGACTACAACTTTTTATGTCAGTGTAAGGGTGTGTCATACGTTTTTTGTTGTTGTTTTTTTTTTTTAGCATGAACCGTTTTAAAACCACGTGTTGAATCAACTGACGATTGGTCAAATGACCGAACAAATGCTAAAGACTGTCCACTTACCCAGTGAGTTTTCCGTTCCGGACGTGAAGGACTGGGCTGGTTACAGCGCCTCTACCATGCTGTCACAGACAGAGGACAGTGAGCCATGCGGATCCCCGGTGACCTACATGTTCATTATTGCATCTTGACGACGAAAATAAAGATGGAGAAGAAGACGACGAACGAAGAGAAGAAGAAGAAGAAGAAGAAAGGAAGAAGAAGTAGAAGAAGAAGAAGAAGAAGAAGCTGAAGACGAGAAGAAGAAGAAGAAAAAGAAGAAAGAAGAAGAAAAGAAGAAGAAAGAAGAAAGAAGATAGAAGAAGCAGAAGCACCAGCAGCAGCACGAAGATGATGATGATGATGATGATGATGATGATGATGATGATGATGATCTTCCATCTAATTGTTCTCCCCCAACATCCCCTAATCCTTCTCCCCCAACATCCCCTCCTTCTCTCCCGTCCTTCGCCCTTTTACCCGGCATTTATCCATCTCAATATTCTGTTCATACCGTAAGCAAAGGATGAACCAAAATCAGGATTATATTATCACATTCGCATCTCAGATGAAGAGTAAATGAACAGATGGATTTCCTTTTCTTTTGTGGCGAGGGACAGTGAAGTTATGCGTTAAGGTGGCGGAGGGGTTGGCCAAGGGGAAAGGGACGAGGTGTGTGCATGGTGAATCCGTATCTGCTACTACTATTGTTACATTCAGGTTTAAACGTTCACACTCGACAGGGCGATGTGGCACACACGGACAATCATCATCATCATCACTAACACCTCTCTCTCTCTCTCTCTCTCTCTCTCTCTCTCTCTCTCTCTCTCTCTCTCTCTTCTCTCTCTTTTTCTTTCTCTCTCTCTATCACACACACACAAACACTCGCTCTGTCTCTGTCTCTCTCTCTCTTTCTCTCAACGACTCGTGGGTCACCACCCATCTCACCTATCCGTTCACACTCCTTCACCGGTAAGTCGATGGCGGGTCATGGCTAGAGACGAACAGAAAGAAACTCAAAGCGAGAGAAGCAGTGAAGGCGGTTATGCACTGGGTGAAGCCGGGATGAAATGCTAGTAATTCATAGGCAAGTAATTCATAGGCAAGTCTTCTGGCCTCGTTTCAAGGTACCTGTCAGACTGACCGCAAGTGTCCTCTCCTCCTCTGTCCACAGGAATAGGCGGGAGCGGGCGGCAGAGCACCACGCGGCTCGCCGCCTTCATATCCGACTTCCAGCTGTTCCAGATCGAAATCACCAAGAACTACACCACCACCGAGTGGCGCGACGATCTGCGCCGCATGATGCGCAAAGCTGGCGACGAGGGCGTGTCCACCGTCTTCCTGTTTGGTGATCATCAGATCAAGGTAGTGTGATACCCCTCTCTCTCTCTCTCTCTCTCTCTCTCTCTCTCTCTCTGTGTGTGTGTGTGTGTGTGTGTGTGTGTGTGTGTGTGTAATTAGAAACGTTTGAAATATGGCACAGGTCTTTTTTATGAAGCTGAATTAATTTGTTTTGTGTTGTGTGTTTTATTTCTTGATGAAGGGTGGGAGATTTTTTTTTGTTTTATAAGGAGCAAAAATCTTTGTTGTTTTGGACACCTGTTTTGGCACGAACATGTAGAACTGAATTTCCTTTTTTAAAGCAAAACCCACTGCTGCTGTAGTTTTGTTGTCTGGCGTTGCGTTATGATATACTTCATTCTTCTTTACCGCGTTGTGTATGTATTGAAATAAGGTGCATTCCAGTTATAACAGTTTTTTTTTCAAAGAAACAGAGGTTGAAGGCATTTCCTTCAAGACCACAAAGAAGGCAAAACGGCATCGGACACTTTAAATACCTAAACAGTAAAGCTTAGGCCTAAGCAGTTAGTTTAAGGGATCTTGCTCGCAGAATAGTTCGCCCCTCTTCCTCTCTGGATCTTTCGTAATTGACTGATTTATGTGGTATTTCGGAACGGACAATAAACTTTCGCAATTTCTCCTATACAGTGGTGGTTTAGCGATGTGAAACAGGACCTGTGGCGACAAAAAGGCTAGTCTTACCGAAACTCAGGTCATGTATATCTTCTTGCAAGATAGGAACATTCCATTACCCTCCGTGTACGTTCCCCTATCATCAAAGATTTCGACTTCCTTGTCATGACAAAATAGTCATGGAGATATATTCTAAAAACTAATGTCTGTTAGCCTTAAGGTCTCGATGACAATTTGTTACCAGACTG
Source organism: Conus betulinus (assembly GCA_016801955.1). NCBI lineage: Eukaryota > Metazoa > Mollusca > Gastropoda > Neogastropoda > Conidae > Conus > Conus betulinus. Next base: position 174,244 of record JADBJO010003918.1, on the reverse strand, counting down.
ACGTGTATATAGGTCGTGAGGGAGGCCATCTACAAAGTCACAGAGTGATGTGTGGTTGTTGATAACATTGCTGTCGTTGATGTTGTTCATGAATGTGACGATATTTTGTCCAGGACGAATCGTTCCTGGAAGACGTGAACATGATTCTCAACACAGGAGACATTCCCAATCTGTATGAAAAAGGAGGAGAGACTGGAAATCATTGAAAAAGTAAGAAGTGCTCTTCTGTACTTTTGTGAAAAAAGAGCTACTATTGAAAAACATATTTTTTTTCCTTTTGCACTTCTGTTTCCTCTTGTTCACCTCCTTTTTCTTTTTCTCGTACTTTTGCTCATTCTTGGTTTTGCTGTTCTGTTACTTCTACTTGTCCTTCTTCTTCTTCTTCTTCTTCTTCTCTTCACTATCACGTTCTTCTCATTGTACTTCATCTTCCACATTACCACCACTACCACCACCACCACCAACACCACTACAACCACCACCACCCCATCCTCATCATCCTCATCATTATCATCATCATCATTATTATCACAATCATCATCACCATCATCATCATCATCGTCATCATCATCATCATCATCATCATCATCATCATCATCATCATCATCGTCACCATTTCTCCTATCCATCCTCCTCCTCCTTATCATTATTGTTATAATCATATTGCTATAACTATTTGGTATTCCCACGTTTCAGATGCAGCAGATCTGCCAGCTGGAGAACGCTCAGATCGAGTTCACCCCCGCTCAACATGTACAACAAGTTCATCGAACGCATCCGTCGTAATCTGCACGTGGTGCTGGCCTTCAGTCCCATCGGGGACGCCTTCCGCAACCGTCTGCGAATGTTCCCCTCCCTCATCAACTGTTGCACCATCGACTGGTTCAAGGTGGGGGCGGTTTGGAGGCTTCCTTGTCCATGTTGTATAAGATTGAAGTCGCAGTGGGCCACACGCTACGAATAGCATTTTGCACTAATCGATGTACGCGTTTTGAGGTCTACCATAAGTTTGAGCCAGCATTTAATTTTAAACCGATGATTGATCAAACGAACAACTCGCTACCGATTATTTCCCTTGTTTGGGGCATTTTAACTGATGAAATCGCAATCTTCAAATACATGACCTTCCCCATAATTGACACACACATTTCTGGCCTTTGCACCCCCACCCGTGACTCTCTCTTTGCGTCAGCCTCAAGCGCCAATTAATCCAATTCCTTTGATTTTAATCTGTCTGCTTGGAACCACCTGGCTTGTACCTTGATGGCCATATGAAAGACAATGAGGAGAATCAACTTTCAGGCACAATAAAAAAAAAAAATCTCAAAACAGTTTAATTGCTCCAGTCTATAAATACTCGACTCCTTAAGTAAGGCCTTGACGCATTAATTTGTTGGTGTGCAGCCTGTCCTGAAGGCCGTGGGGCCATTAAAGGGATAGAGGTTTACCGTGTCCGGGAGAGAGAGAATAAAATGATAATGATGATGACGATCAGCATCATCTGCACATACATCATCTATTTATTAAAGGCTGTTGCCCCTGCAAAAACAGGGTACAACAAAAAAATAAACTGTACAAGCATAATATGCACAAGATTAATACTTATCACGAAGAAATAGCCACGAACGTCATGCTGTCACAACACAGAAAAGCACTGAAATCTTTTGCATAAATAAGATAACAATTCTCTAACGAATCATTCGTGCGTTGACTAAAAAGTATACTTATTCGAAACTGGCTGGAATTATAGTTATATTTCAGTGGTACATATTGTGTTCTTAAGTTATTTGATAACCTTCTTAACCGCCTTCTTTTTGAAACGAGGAACAATGAAATATACGCACTGCAGCCTCTCTGAAACATCACATCTAAACCTTGTCATCACACATTTCAAGCGCTTGTCTGAATTTCTTTGTTGTATGTTTTGACTTGATATGTTCAGCGACATATGTTATGCAAGCCAAACCTCGTGTTGTCTTGAAACTGGAAATTCCATTGTTTTGAGAGAGAGAGAGAGAGAGAGAGAGAGAGAGAGAGAGAGAGAGAGAGAGAGCAGAGCAGTCAAAAAAGGACGACGGCCATTGACCATGTTGCAGGCATGGCCAGAGGATGCTCTTGCACTTGTTGCCAACAAGTTTTTGGACGACGTGGAAATGTCCAGCGAAATCCGCAATGAGACAGTGGTCATGTGCAAACACTTCCACGAGAGTGTGCGCTCGCTCTCTGTCAAGTGAGTGCTTTGCATGGGCTTATCCACGGTCTTATTTCGTTCTGGCTGTTTGTGTCGGTCTTTGTTTCACTCGTTCTCTTTGTGTCCACCCCCCCCCCCCCCTTCCCCATGCCCCCCATGTCTCTCTTACTGGCTTGCTCGCTTGCTTGCTCTTTGCCAAGGTATTTGACCCTTTCCTTTTCCTTTCAACACCCCATCTTTCACTTTCTGCCTTTGACCAGTCTCTGTTTTTATGTTCCCACCCTCTCTCTCTCTCTCTCTCTCTCTCTCTCTCTCTCCGTGGCATTTCTGTTCTGTTCTCTCTTGGTCATCTTTCTCTCTCTCTCACTGTCTTTCCGTCTGTCTGTCTGTCTGTCTGTGTCTGTCTGTCTGCCTCTCTCTCTGTCTCTCTCAACTTCTCTCTCTCTCTCTGTCTCTCTCTCTCTGTGTCATTCAGTATATCTCGATCATACCCCCCCCCCCACCTTTCTGTCTGTCTGTGCCTCTGTCTTTGTTTAGGCATCTCTCTCATTCTATCTCCCCCACCCGCTCCCAATCCTGTTTCCCACTCTTCCATTGCTATCTCTGTCTGGCGGTTACCCTGATACTTTCTCCACTACATATTTGTTCTTTCAATCTTCTGTTATGTTCACTAAATAGTACAGTGATTCCCTTGCTAGACATTCTGTCACAAAGGTTCCAAGTGGTATTCAGACCTCAAAGAGATACAGACCCTTCTCCCGCCCCCTCCCCCCCCTTCCTCCTCACCACCGTCCACCGACAAATCACCACTGACTCGTTTCCGATGTCCATCGCAGTGCTTCATATCACACAAATCCCAAAGATGCGCAAAGACTCAACCACTTTTAGTTTCATAGAAATACATAAGAAACTTGCGTGTGTGTGTGTGTGTGTGTGTGTGCGTGTGCGTGTGTGCGTGCGTACGTACGCACGTGGTGACAATGCAGGTACTACGAGACCTTGCGGCGACAGAACTACGTGACGCCCACGTCGTACCTAGAGCTGATCAAGACGTTCAAAACTCTGCTTAACAAGAAGCGCATGGACATCCTCAACAAGAAGTTCAGGTACCAGACAGGCCTGGAGAAGATCGACTTCTCGGAAGCTCAGGTAACTGCGTGTGCGCTATTTGTCTTCGACTGTAATCTGTGTGTGTTTTTGCCAGTCTGTTTTCTTCTCTCCGACTGTCTGTTCGTTCGTCCGACCGTCTGTCTGTCTGCCTATCTGCTTGATTATCTGTCTGTCTGCCTGTCTGTCAACCTGTTTGTCTGCTGTCTGTCTGTCTGTCTCTGCCAATCTGCTTAATTGTCTGTCTGTCTGTCTGTCTGCCTGCCTTCCTGCCTGCCTGTCTGTCTGTCTGTCTGTCTGTCTCTCCCCCCCCCCCCCCCTCTCTCTTTCTCTCGCTCGCTCTCTCTCTGAATCGTTTCGCATGATTGGAATGCCCGTGTGCAGATTGCTTACATTCCTGTTCATTTTAATACACTGATTTATGCTTCTTCATACGGAGTCCCGTGGTGTTTTTATTATACACTGTCGTTGTTAATGTCACTGTGTGTCTCGTTATCTCCGTCTTTCATTGTCATTGTCTCTCATTGTCAGAGTCTCCCCATTGCCACTGTTCCTCATTGTCACCGTGTCTCATTGTGATCGTCTCTCATTGTCACGGTGTCTTATGGACACACCGTGTTTTTATCACTGTGGGTCATTGTCACTGTGACTTTATGATCATGTCTCATAGTCACTGTCTTTACCACTGGGTTTCATTGTCACTGTCTCTTTCTCACTGTCTCATTGTCAATGTGATGACCGTGTCATATTGCCTCTGAATCTTTATCACAGTGTCGTATAGTCACTGTGCCTTTATTACTGTCTCATTGTTACTGTCTCTTTATCAGTGTGTCTGAATTATCACTGTGACGTTATCACTGTGTGTCATTGTCACTGTGTCTTTATCACCATGTCTCGTCGTCACTGTCTTTCACTGTGCGTTGTTGTCCTCGTGTCTTTATCAATG
>JADBJO010003918.1:140000-165000 GCA_016801955.1 Conus betulinus | reverse complement strand
CCTACATTCAGGACTGTGTTTGTAACTGGCTTTATGTTGCTGCATGCAGTAATCTCACACTTGGCACAGTACTTTTAGATGGCCTTGTTTTCATTACTTTGGCGTCGTTTTTTCACGTGATCGTGGCATCAGACAGAACAAGACATACACCATGTATGCATCATGTGAGCTTGTTTAAATTAGGAGGGTGTCCGGGAGAGCGCAGACCTTTATCAAGGTCCAACGATTTTCAGTCTTTTTTTTCACTGGATCAAATGAACAGATCAACGGATGCAGATGAATACAGTATAGCGTAGGTTAAAATTTCTCAAACCAGCAAACAGGAGGAAACGAAAGAGGATGGTGTGGGGGGTGGGAAGAAGTTGATATCTTCACTGCTTTGAATGCCTTATAGAATTTCCGTAACTGGTTCTACTGAAGTTTGTCACTGCGTAGGTGGATAAAGAATTGTCCACTGTCAGCAGTGGCTATCCTTTGTGGGACGTGGTTAAGTGCAGGTTTGCTGTTTTATTTGACTTTTCTTCATCATCATAAATAATATAAAAAAAATGGTATTTGATTTTACGAACAAACAATATCAAATATTCACTTTCTCTCAAAAAATCTCAAATGGGCTACACTTACATAGATTTATTATCATGAAAATTTATTTTATAGTTATATAGATTTATTATTATACAAATTCATTTTGTCGATCATAACATTACAGTCAGAGACATTCATAATAATTCAAGCTATTTAAACTGACCAGTGACACTTGCAACATTAGCACTGCATGGGTAATACTAGAAAAAAGGATGGCTCTTACTTTGTTTGTTGTCAAGATGAATACCTTTATGGGAAGTAGTCCAGAAGTGTGGGTTTCATTTACACACCAGCAAAAGTATAATGTTAAAAGGATTGTGGACGTGAACTCGCAGCTGACTTCACTGACATATTCAACTTTTACGTCTAGAATCGCTTTAGGCTGCCTCTAGATGCCGTATTTCTTGTTGGGTGAGACCTTCGAACAAGATGTTTTACTGCTGGGTGACTGATCTGTGTGACTAGAACATCGAAGACCTGATAGAGCAATACACGAACATCATTGGAGACGTTCTGATATCGGCGGCAGTGGTGGCCTACCTGGGGCCCTTCATCCTGGATTTCAGACAGGTAATCAAGTTGTGGTGAACTGTTTCTCATTTTTGCTTCGTGTGGATGTGAACGGTTTAATTCGGTTGTTTTATTCAACTATGTTTGACGCTTTTTGTGTTAGATGGAAGATCGCTCTCTCTCTCTCTCTCTCTCTCTCTCTCTCTCTCTGTCTCTGTCTCTCTGTCTCTGTCTGTTCTCTCTGTGTCTGTGTCTCTCTGTGTGTGTGTGTGTGTGTGTGTGTGTGTGTGTGTGTGTGTGTGTGTGTGTGTGTGTGTGTGTGTGTGTGTGTGTGTGTGTGTTAGATTAGATTAGGGGTTTGGCTGAAGTTAGTGTCTGGATACGATCAGGATTGGCTAACGCCTTTCGGAGTTGGATAGTCTCGGGTTTTTTTTTTTTTTTAAACCAATATCCACACATCTAACGTATAAACACTCTGCCTACATTTTCTCGAATGGCAAACATTCGCCGTTTCAAAGGGGTAATGGTGTGGTGTGGGTTACAGGACTGCCTGAAGGATTGGTACTCGATGTGCAAGGAGAAAGGAATCCCCATCTCCGACACCTTCTCCCTGTCACACACCCTGGGCGATCCCGTCGTCATCCGGGACTGGCAGATTGCTGGACTGCCTGCGGACAAGTCAGTCCTTGTCTTGGAGTGGCTCTCTCTGTCTCTGTCTCTGCCTCTGTCTCTCGGACTCTCTATCTGTCTGTCAGTCTGTCTGTCTGTCTGTGTCTGTATGTCTCCCTCTCTTCGCTGCATCTGTCTCAGTCTCTCTCTCTGTCCCTGTCTGTCCTTTGTCTGTGTGTGTGTGTGTGTGTGTGTGTGTGTGTGTGTGTGTGTGTGTGTGTGTGTGTGTGTGTGTGTGTGTGTGTGTGTGTGTGTGACACAGAGAGAGACAAAGAGAGAGAGTGTGTGTGTGTGCGTGTATGTGTGTGTAGATACATGTTCCTGTTTACTTTGGTTTGTTTTCTTTTTTTTTTTTTTTTTTTTTTTTTTTTGGGGGGGGGGGGTCCTTACTTCCACATGTTTTGCATTGCATGTGTCCATGTTTCACCTTTTCTGTTTGTTCTTTACTTTCGTGTATTTCCATATTGAATTGTATATTGAACTGTGTAGCATGCTTTTATTTTCCCTCCCTCGCTTTCCAATTTACCCTGGATCTTCGTTGCACAGAAACATATACGGCACAAAATCACGCTTCGTAATTCTGTGGTAACGTCAGCGTCACCCGTGAGCTTAAATCAGACGAAAGTTCACTATCAGCGACCACTGATCATGAGACTACTCACCTGAGAAGGCTCTGCAGTGTCGCATGCATGAAATTGCCCAGAGATACTCATTTTGATCTACATCCCTCTGCAGTTACTCGGTGGACAACGCCATCATCGTGCAGAACGCCAACCGCTGGCCGCTGATGATCGACCCCCAGGGACAGGCCAACAAGTGGATCAAGAACATGGAGAAGGTCAACAAAACAAGCTGGAGGTCATCAAGTTCTCCGACCCCAACTACGTCAGGTCCCTGGAGAACTGCCTGCAGTTCGGCAACCCCTGCCTGCTGGAGAACATCGCCGAGGAGCTGGACCCTATCCTGGAGCCCATCCTGTTGAAACAAACGTTCAAGCAGGTAGGGGTGTGAGTGTGGGGATGGGTGGGGAAGGGTTCTTGAGGATGTATGCGTCAGTCGTCTTGTGTGTAAGATGCGCGCTCGTGCAGGTATGTGTGTGTGTGTGTGTGTGTGTGTGTGTGTGTGTGTGTGTGTGTGTGTGTGTGTGTGTGTGTGTGGTGCATGCGTGCGCGCTTCTTGTGTCCGTCAGTTTGTGCATATACATACAGATGTCTCTTCATTTGCAGTTACTTTTATAAATGATTTTCTCCAATACGTTTTTAAACGTCAAGCGAAAAGAGAGACACAAAGAGAGAGAGAGAGAGAGAGAGACAGACAGACAGACAGATACAGACAAATTGATAGAGAGAGAGAGAGAGAGAGAGAGAGAGAGAGAGAGAGAGAGAGAATGACAATGCTTTATTGACAATAGTCAAACAAGCCTTACGCCAAGGGAGTGCATGCGCAATTTCCACTTAGTGATGCCAAACTCTGCCAATAATAGAAATGCGAGTCAAAAAGAAGCGTACACACAGAAAAACAGTTGAACAATACTAATAACTAAAAAATGAAGAGTCAGGCACAAGTCTCTCTCATTCTCTGTCTGTATTTGAGAGAGAGAGAGAGAGAGAGAGAGAGAGAGAGAGAGAGAGAGAGAGAGACTTATGCCTGACTGTCATATGTTTTCCAGAATAACCTTGACTACATCCGACTGGGGGACCACATGTGGGAGTACAGCAAAGACTTCAAGTTCTACATCACCACACGCCTCCGTAATCCTCATTACCTCCCGGAAGTGTCGGTTAAGGTGAGTCTGCTAGCTGACCCTCTTCCCCCGCACATGCCTTCTTTTATACTCCACCCAGACATAGTTCTCTAGGTACATCCGATATTTTTGGTATATCTAGTCGCCATTTCCTTTCTGGCCAGCTTGCATCTATTTTTTTAGTTCGTCTCACTAGAAGTTCGCCTGTTACTAAAGAGTGCATCATTCATGAATATTTATTTTGATCGTTAGTGTTGCTGTTCTTCGCCGATGAAACGGTTTGTGGTCTATTTGTATTTCTCAACAACAACAACAACAACAACAACAACAACAACAACAACAAACAAAAACAAACAAAGCGACACAAAAGAACCGAACACCCCACCTGTATTATAATTATACACTGTTGCAGTGAACTGTAGATTAAGAGGTATTCTTCTCCGCCAGGTGACTTTGTTGAACTTTGTCATCACCCCGTTGGGTCTGGAGGATCAGCTGCTGGGGTTGGTGGCTGCCCGCGAGAAGCCCGCCCTGGAACAGAAGAGAAACGAGCTGATCATGGAGAGTGCCCGCAACAGACGCCAGCTCATGGATATCGAGGACAAGATCCTCCAAGTCCTGTCTTCTTCTCAGGTACACTGGATTTGCTCATTATTGGGCGGATTTTTCATCGAGATTCCCACAGTCTTGTCCGTTTGTTTGGGCACGTTGGATTAGAAATCGAGCAAAATATAACCCATCAATTTTTTCCCCTTTCTTTGTCATGTATTAAGACCTAACTATTAAGTAAAACTTACATAATCATTAAGCACGATGAAATTGTCCGAAATTATCCACTTGTAAAGTATTGAATGGAAGTTCATAGATAGTTTAATTTTTCCCTCTTTTTTTTCTTATATTGTATTAGTCCTGGCTGCTCTTAGAAATTAAAGTTAGAATGAATAAACATTTGGTCCATTAGTCTTATGATCTGAATGTTGTTGCATTCCTCCCTATTCAGAGACTTTTGGAGGGCTACAGACGATAGCTGATACGCTGTAAAGAAATACACATGCTGTTGTTCCAGGGTAACATTCTAGAAGACGAGTCGGCCATCCAGATCCTGTCCTCCAGCAAAGAGCTGTCCATAGAGATTTCAGAAAAGCAGAAGATCGCCACGGCCACAGAGGCTGAGATCGACGAGACTCGCAATGGCTATAAACCTGTGAGTGGGATAGGCGTCACTGCTTGTCGCGTTATTTGCAGAGCACCTCATACTTCTCCCTTTCTCTCACCATTTTTTTTTCATTCTCCATTTCCCCACAGCCTTCTTGTTCTTTCTCGTGTTATGTTGTTGACATTCCTTTTTCTGAGTTTTTCATGCATTAGTTTGTTTAATTTCAATAACTTTTTGCTTTACTTGTTTTTGCTTTTTTAATCGTATGTACAAATATGCGAGGTTATCGTATTCTTAGCGAGTTTTCAGACAAGAATACCCTCTTACTCTAAAGTGACGACTAGCTTCTACACTTTGATCAACCCAGAGCCCACTGCCAATTCTTTTTTCATTCTTTCAAGAAAGACATGCTTACAGTATAATGGATATTGAAGTGATGTTTTATGGCCTGGAGATGGCACTGCCACAGAAGAATTAATTTTTTTTTTTTAGTAGTAGAATGTGATAAATTGTATTAAATTCTTAAACATGATTTTATCACCAGACCCATCTGTATATGTCCAGGCAGTCCTATTTCACTTCCTTTAAAAGGAATGTTCATGATTCATGGCATTGTCAGAATTTTTTTAAAATGGCATCCACTTACAAACACACACACACAAAAAAAAGACATCGCAAAAGTAGGCCTATCTCAATCCTTATATTAATTTTTAGTGTTATATATGAAAGGTATTGCGACCTGGCACTTGGGATTAAGTAACAATTCATACAGCCTACCTCAATAACTGTTCTTCTCAACGGCAAAATTACAGTGACTGTCTTCAGTAGGATTACATACTTTGGTTGAAACCATCAAAAGATCCATAATCACCTGCAAATGAGTGCCTGCGTACAGGATCAAACTAATGCTTTGTATTATCCCTAAAATAGACCCTGTGTAGTCAGTTGGGCTATAATGACGGTGAATGTAATACGTTTTGAGTCATGAATTGATAACAAGTCTACCGAAAACAAGAAGCGAAACATACAGGTTGTAACAGGGGTGGGTATGGTTGGGTGGTTGCAGGTGGCACGTCACGGAAGCACCTTATTCTTCACCATTTCTGACCTGGCCAACATTGATCCCATGTACCAGTACTCCCTGACTTGGTTCATCAACCTGTATCTGCAGGTATGTCCATCTGTGTGTCATTTCTCTGTATGTCTGCCTGTCTGTCTATCTATCTATCTGTGTATCTATTTGTATGTCTGTCTGCCTGTCTGTCTATCTATCTATCTGTGTATTTATCAATATCTATCTGTCTGTCTATCTATCTATCTATCTATCTCTGTCTGTCTGTCTGTCTGTCTATTTATTTATTTATTTATTTATCTATCTCTCTATCTATCAATCTCTCTCTCTCTCTACTGTCTGTCTCTATCTATCTGCCCATCTATCTCTCTGTCTATCTACCTCTCTATATACCTGTCTATCTATCTATCTATCAGTCTATTACCCCCCCTTGCTTTAAAGTGAATACCCCTCCCTCCCCGATATCCCTGGCTGAGTGTTTGTCGTTGCCTCTGTCTGCGTTACACACAACGTTACCATCACTCCAGTGACCTTCTCACCATTGGTCACTTTTCCCACCTCTTTATCCCAGTCCACTTTTTGTGCAACTGTATTTCTTGATGTTGTTGATGTTGTTGTTGGTTGTTATTTAGTATTGTTGACATATTACCCGAACCCCTGTAGGCCTATTAGATTCTGCCAAGCCCCACTTTCCGCAGTGCTCTCTCTCTCTCTCTCTCTCTCTCTCTCTCTCTCTCTCTCTCTCTCTCTCTCTCTCTCTCTCTCTCTCTCTCTCTCTCTGCTGTGTGTGAGTGAGAGAGAGAGAGAGAGAGAGAGAGAGAGAGAGAGCCTGTATTCTCTCTGTCTATCCGTTTGCTTATGTGTGTTGTGTGTGTGTGTGTGTGTGTGTGTGTGTGTGTGTGTGTGTGTGTGTGTGTGTGTGCGTGCGTGCGTGCGTGCGTGCGTGCGTGTGTGTGTGTGTGTGTCTGTGTGTCTGTCTGTCCGTCTGTCTGTGTCTCTCTGTGTTTCCGTCTGCCTATGTGTACCGTGTGTGTGTGTGTGCAGTCCATCATGAACAGCGAGCCCTCCCCAGACCTGGCCGAGCGGATCGTGAACCTGAACAATCACTTCACCTACAGCATTTACAAGAATGTCTGCCGCTCCCTGTTTGAAAAAAGACAAACTGCTCTCTTTCCTTCCTCCTCTGCATCGGCCTGCAGAAGGGCAGGTAGGTGGTGAGAGAGAGAGAGAGAGAGGGGGAAGATAGAAGGAGAGAGAGGGGAAGGGAGTCAGGTAACAAGAGAGAGAGAGAGAGAGAGAGAGAGCGCGCAAAAGAGGGAATGGAAGATAGAGAGAGAGAGGGGGGGGGGGGAGGGAAACGGAGAAGTGACAGTCTAGAAAGCAGTGAAAGAATTGTGTTCTTGAATTATATGTGTATTTATAGTGAATGGTATTGTAGCATGACTTTGCATAGCATGATTTACCATTACTAACATGACATGACTCGGCCTAATATGAGTTAGCATTACTTGTACGGATTTATAGGACTTGACCTCAACACGGCTTGGCTTAAAATGCTTAACGTCACTAATATGGCCAACCGTGACTTTAGCTTGGCATGACCTGGCATTGCTAACATGGCTTAGCAAGACTTGGCTAAACGTGACTTTGCTTATTTGACTTGGGTTATCAACATTTGGTTGAACATAACTTGGCTTTACATTTCACTCGATTCGGTTCGACTGAACATGGCGTAAGTAAACATGGCTTGACTCGACATGATGCCTTGACCTAATGTCACGTGATTCCACCTGGCTTAACATGGCTCGACGCCAGCTGACTTCCCGTGGCTTGGTGTCTGTGCGCAGAGGAGAAGTGGTGGACCAGGAGTGGCGGTTCCTGCTGACAGGGGGCGTGGCCCCTGGAGAACCCCTTCCCTAACCCCGCTTCCGAGTGGCTGACTGACAAGTCCTGGTCGGAGATCGTCCGCTGCTCCCAGCTGCGCGCCTTTGACGGCTTCATGGACCACTTCCAGAAACAGGTGAGACCTTCACAGCGGTACAGTGGGACCTTTCTGCTGCAATGCCCAGATCAGATAGGTCAAAGATAGGTAGGGGGGGGGGGGGAGGCAGAGGGGGGGGGGGGGGGGGGGGGGGAGAAGCGAGGGCCAAGTTTGACCGCGATACGCAAGCAACAAATTAAAAACCAGAAAGGGGGCTCGGAAATCTAAAATCTCCGCCAAGGCTGAACGGATTCAGGAGAAAAAAAACTGACTGGTTTATTTCTTAGTCCTGTTTCATCTTTCCATCAAGTTTCCTTGAAATCAGTTGGGTAGGTATCCTTGCTTGAGAGAAAAGCAAAGTAACGGACTGGGTGAAAACGTACTGTCCCTTGCGATGTAACACGGGCAGAAATTCAATGTAAGAAATATGTTAAACTGACAACAGGGAATCAAAATAGCAATGTCCTTGCTGCGAAATATAAAAAGGGAGGAAAAGGGGAGGGAGTAGGAAGAGTCAGAGAAAAAAAGTAACGGATAAAGTTGAAGAGACTAGGATGCAAGATGAGGAAGTAAACCCATATTCCGACAACTTGATGTAAGTCGAGCCCACACCACTTCAAACTTCATTTTCTAAATCAGTTTTAAAGCCTTCAGCACAATCTATATGTGCCATTGGCAAAACATCACTTATTCCAATTGTATGTAAAACACAGGCACACGACACACAGCAACACATTGTTTGAGCGAAAGAACAAAAGAGGCATACTTTGAGAATACAGAAGTCATTTTGTAACACCTTCAGTTAACCACCTCCAAACTTTGATGAAATGATTGATTTGGAGGTAAACCTAATATAAACAATATATGTGACCGACTTACTGGCTGACTGATTGATGGTTGATAGATAAACTGATCGTTTAATGCTCTGACTGGTTGACTGGTCAACTGATTACTACTATTCTGCTGACAGCGCCCTGTGGCGTATTGTTTTGTGCGCTTTTATGTCGATTATTTGTGACTTCTGAAAAGGGGTTTTTGTCTAGAATTCGCTTTGTCTGTTTAGTATTGTGAACAATTACGCGTTGATGTGTACCTTGTTTTGTGCACACATTTCTGTCTTGCTTTGTTTTTAATGAACGTTGCAGTCTGTGTCAGTCTCCAGCAGATTGATGTATTTGAATTGCTGACTCACATCGTGTGGTGGACTAGACGTGTAACTGATGGGTGAGAAGGTGGGTGGACTGGTCGATGGATTGACCATATTCTGTTTGTGTGCCTGTGCAGATCGCGGACTGGAAGAAGGTGTACGACGACAGAACACGAGCCAACAGCAGCCAGACTCTGCCACCGCCCTACACCGACAGTCTGACCGCTCTACAACGGTTGATCGTGCTGCGCTGTCTCAGACCTGATAAGGTGTGGTAGTGGTGATGTGTGGTGGTGGTGGGTGGTGGTGATGTGGTGGTGGTGGTGTGTGTGTGTGTGTGTGTGTGTGTGTGTGTGTGTGTGTGTGTGTGTGTGTGTGTGTGTGTGTGTGTGCTGCGATGACTGAAGTGTGTGTGTGTGTGTGTGTGTGTGTGTGTGTGTGTGTGTGTGTGTGTGTGTGTGTGTGTGTGTGTGTGATGAGAGAGAGAGAGAGAGAGAGAGAGAGAGAGAGAGAGAGAGAGACCAGCGCGGGTTAGTCACTCCACAACAGTATTGGTCAGACATGTAATTCAGCCATCCTCCTTAGTCACCCACTGTGTTTAAAGCAGACTGTTATCCGTTTTCAGTTTTTTTTTATTTTTCATATTCCCATTTGCTCCTTGTGCCTTTACCGAACGGCCACCTTCCCTTCACAAAGATGATGCCAAAGTGATGATCAACATCTTCAACTACTTTAAAAAGATAAATCCATCAAGCCAGTGACCTTTGACCTCTGGCTGTGCCCAAAGGAGATTATGTTCTATTTTCAGCATCAGTATGTTCACTCGTACCTCCGTATCCTCTATTTGCAAAGCAGAATATATTCTGTTCTCAGCATCAGTGTGTTCACTCACACCTCCATATCCTCCATTCCCAAAGAAGGATAGATTTTATTTTCAGCATCAGTGTGTTCACTCACACCTCCTTATCCTCCATTCCCAAAGGAGAATATATTCTTTTTTTCAGCATCAGTATGTTCACTCACACCTCCTCATCCACCATTCCCACAGAAGAAGAATATATTCTTTTTCAGCATCAGTATGTTCACTCACACCTCCTCATCCACCATTCCCACAGAAGAAGAATATATTCTATTTTCAGCATCAGTATGTTCACTCACACCTCCTCATCCACCATTTCCCAAAGAGAATATATTCTATTTTCAGCATCAGTATGTTCACTCACACCTCCTCATCCACATTCCCACAGAAGAATATATTCTATTTTCAGCATAGTATGTTCACTCACACCTCCTTATCCTCCATTCCCAAAGAAGAATATATTCTATTTTCAGCATAGTATGTTCACTCACACCTCCTTATCCTCCATTCCAAAGAAGAATATATTCTATTTTCAGCATCACTATTTTCACTCACACCTATCAGTGTTCCCAAACAAAAAATATATTCTATTTTCAGCGTCAGTGTATTCACCACGCCTCCTCACCACCATTCCAAGAAGAATATATTATATTTTCAGCATCAGTGTGTTCACTCACACCTCATTATCACCATTCCCACAGAAGAATATATCCTCTATTTTCAGCATCAGTGTGTTCACTCACACCTCCTCATCCACCATTTTCAAAAGAATATATCAGTTTTCAGCATCAGTGTATTCACTCATACCTCCTTATCCTCAATTCCCAAAGAAGAATATATTCTATTTTCAGCATCAGTATGTTCACTCATACCTCTTCATCCTCCATTCAGATGGTGCCCGCAGTGGGCATCTACATCTCCGATAACCTGGGTCAGAAGTACATCGAACCTCCCACCTTTGACCTCTCGCTGTGCTACGAGGACTCCAGCTACTTCTCTCCCTGATATTTTGTGCTCTCCCCTGGCGCCGACCCCATGGCCAGCCTGTATCGCTTTGCTGAAGAGAAGGGTAAGAGAGAGAGAGAGAGAGAGAGAGAGAGAGAGAGAGAGTGCTTGTGTGACAATGAGAGAGTGTGTTGGAGAGGGGGAGAGAGAAAGAGGTGTGTGTGTGTGAGAGAGAGAGAGAGGGAGGGGGGATTTTTTATTTCTTACATTTGAAATTCAAATACTAATTTTCTACAACGTGATTTTTTTTGTTCTAACTGATTTTCTTAATAATCTGATTTATTTTGCCTCGGATAACTTGCATGCCCGCGAATTTGTATTTTTGATCTCCGATTTTTCGATATGCATTAATGACAGTTTTTGTTCTTAATCTCACATTCCAACCTTTTACGTGTGTGTGTGTGTGTGTGTGTGTGTGTGTGTGTGTGTGTTTTATCTATCTAATACAAGTCGAATGCCCATATCTGGAAGTAACATCAGCTTTGAATTACGTTTGTTTTATATTTCAAATACATCGCTGACTAAATTCATATTTTCTTTCAAATTTCCTTTCTTTTCTTTTGCTTTCCGTTTCTTTTCGCACCTTCATTTCTTTCTTCATCTTTCTTTCTTTTTTTTTCCTCCTGCCTTTTTGACCATTTGTTCTGTGGTTTGGCCCTAAAGAGACAGTATCTCCAGTCATGGTCAGACAACTGCTGATTTTGTGAGTTCTTTGAGACGCTTTCTGGTGTGTTACTTTATTTCTGCTGTGTCTAAGTGTGTGTGTGTGTGTGTGTGTGTGTTTTTGTGCGTGCGCGCGCGCGCGTGCGTGCGTGCGTGCGCGCGCGGCGTGGTGTGTGTGTGTGTGTGTGTGTGTGTGTGTTGTGCGTGCGCGCGCGCGTGCGTGCGTGCGTGTGTGTGTGTGTGTGTGTGTGTGTGTGTGTGTGTGTGTGTGTAAGGCAATGCATATATAGCTTAAACAGCGAAGCCTGGAAGTGAAACGCGTCTGCCTCATCGCAGAAGCAGAAAGTCACTG
The DNA here is from genome assembly GCA_016801955.1 of Conus betulinus. Classification (NCBI taxonomy): domain Eukaryota; kingdom Metazoa; phylum Mollusca; class Gastropoda; order Neogastropoda; family Conidae; genus Conus; species Conus betulinus. Next base: position 153,257 of record JADBJO010003918.1, on the reverse strand, counting down.
CACCGGTTTATGATTTATATTCTCTCAATTCCCCTACCTCCATTAAAGATTTCTCATGTTAAAAGCCTTGTAGAGGACAGGTAGCGCACACAGGTAAGTTGAAGAGTGATGACACACGTGTCCTTTACCTGTGTTTTGTGCTGAACCCGTCTTAGGGGTCCTCCCTTCCCTCACCCGACGGCAGCCCAAACGAGGACAGTCTCGCAAGCGGCAGCAGCGACGGCGGTCGTCTGTTGTGCCCGAACTTGAAGTACAAGAACAGTTCGAGAGTAGGTCTCCCCTATAGTCACTGCAGCTGGCGCCTCTTTTTCCCGCTTGCCTTAGATTCTCCAGGCCGTGACTTCCACCTGTTACTACATTACCTGAGGGGCAGCCCTCAGCTTATCATCGCATAGTCACATTAGTTTTTAGTCAGTTTTAAACTGATTTGTGATCAAGTTATTTGCTTTTTTTCTCTTTTTTTTTTTGACATTTGCGTTTATATACAGAATGAAGATGGTACATGATATACGATCAAGGTAAATGTTCTGTTATGCTCTCTGTAGATTAGTTAATTTCCTATATGCGTTTAGGTGAGTTTTCTGTTGCACGCATAATAGCGACAAGTTTCTGAAACATGTTTCGCTGTTAGAGATCTATATTTATGCTTTTTTCCTTTTCTTTTTCTTTTGTTTTGTTTTATTCTGTTTGTTTGTTTGTTTTGTTTCCGGCGCATCTCTGTACTGTTTTATCAAGAATTCAGCTCAGAGGTCGCCTTGACTTGTCAACATGTCACCCTTCGTTCCATTCGTAGATGCCATTTCTCTGAAATGTGTTCTGCTGTATTAGCAACTCAAAAGATCAGAATCGCTCAAATGCTGTGCACTCTTAGTGTTAGAAGCTGCACGCGCACTGCTGGCTTTATATCATGCAAAATCAGATACTGCTGTTACCTGTGCTCTGGCGTCGCCCTCCTGCATTGCTGACATTCTTTCTACGAATTGTTTTGGAGAAGGGAGTATTAGGGTGGAAGCAGGGTGTCTGTTTTGTTCGGGAAAGAAAAAAAAAAAAATGGACACACAGATTGTGTCGGTAGGGTAAGTTTCTTTTTTCCCAAGTATTGAGCTTTCATGCCTGCACAGCTTTTTTATCCTCCCGTAGAATTGTATGTTTGTGGACTTCTCATGATGATAAAGTGCAGCTGCAAGATACTGAACATCAGATAAACTGATCACATCTGCAATGAACAAGTGCGCCACATGATCAAGCAGCACACTGGACCATACGAAGAACAGCTGAAATCAATGGAGAAAGAAAACTGTACGTATGTCCATGTAACAAGATCCAATATCCTTGCTAAAACAGTGCTCCCAGGGTACTGTTGAGGGAGGAAGACGGAGCAGAAGACAGAAATAATGATATGACAACAGTACAGAATTGACAAGAAAATCCGTTTTCAGAGGCCTATGCCAGAGATACCCAGCGAACAGTTCTTCAGTGGAGCGTTCCAATAAGTCTTCATGGAGTTAAGGAAGAAGGACTTCTCATTATCTGTATCTGTAGTACCCAAATTTACGTTGTTCAGAGGTGCGATTGTTTTCTTTATCTTTTTGTTCTTGGACCCGTTCATGTGTTTCTTTGCGGATTTATGATCAAACACAGGTAAACCTTTGCTATGTTTAGCTGTTAGACAAGAGGTTATGCCTCTACTATAAGAGAGAGAGAGAGAGGAGAGAGAGAGAGAGAGAGAGAGAGTGTTGTACACACACCTGTGCATATATGTATATCTTAGCCTTAGCGTGTGTGTGTGCTTGTGATACAAGATATCTTCATAGATTTGTCATCGTAGCTGGCATGGAGTGAAATGAGAGCAATAGTTTTCACTTTTCGAACATTTGCATGTATAGTTTGGACTGTTGAACTAATATTTGTATCAATAGTCAGGACTGATAAACTATCACCTGCATCCCCCTTATCTGACTTTAGACTGATAGTCGAGACTAACATTTTCCATCAAAATATTCTTCTGCACATGTTTTTTGATTACCTTTCATGCTGTGTTGTTCTGTATCCGAAATGGTTTCACCATGTGTAAAATGGCAACACCGTGTAATTTGCTGATAGCAGATAGGCAATACTGATGGAAGCTGCAGTTATCACATGACTTCATTAACGATGTTCGACAACGGTCTTGTCTTGGCAGTGTGGGCAGTGAAACCGAAAAGCAGGCTGTTCGTTAGAGATGATGAATTGAAAACTTGTTGGCAGTATACTTTTCTGTTCATTTAACGGGGAATGGATGCCTAAGTGTGAGCTGCTCATTCAAAGTGATGTCTTGACTGCGAGGAAAAAGGTGTCGGTCGTAGCATTTAACTCCAAATGTTAAGCGTGTCAATCAAGCTCTCCCCCCACCCCCCCACCCCACCCCCCGACACCTCTGCGCTTATCTATGTCACTCACTCACTCACTCACTCACACCACTATCTATCTATCTATCTATCTATCTATCTATCTATCTATCTATCAGTTTGTCTGTCTGTCTGTCTGTCTGCCTATCTATCTATCCATCTGTCTGTCTGTCTGTCTGTCTGTCTGTCTGTCGGTCTGTCTGTCTGCCCGTCCGTCTGCCTGTCTGTCTGTCTATCTATCTTTTTCTCTCTCCCCTCTCCTTCTCTCTCTCTCTCTCTCTCTCTCTCTCTCTCTCTCTCTCTCTCTCAAAGAAATGCATTATAATCATAAAGAAAAATGTTATCGAACGTGACCTCAGCTGTTATTAATTTGATTCTCACGACCACACAGGCATCAGAGCTCATGCATACAGGTATGGTTTCTTAAGGGTTCAGTGAAACCAGATTATTACGGCATTCTCACTTTACCTGTTCACGTAAAAGAGGCGCACTTATAAACACGTGATGATCTGCGATCTCTGCGGAAAACGTTTATGGTAATGTGAATGATGTGAAAAGATCGGTTAATAAATCGATTGCCAGTTTGTTTTGAGTTACAACAGCATGAATTGAATAATGCAGCAGTTGATGGTGTGTGGTCAACAGAAGGGAGGTTAAAAAACAGCATTGTGTATGGGATTCTTGGTGGCTCCTGTCTTTGTCGTACGTATGTGGTCATCGCCGCATTGTCTGTCTGTGCAGGGTCGGGCGGAGCGAGCTTTCTACAGACCATCTCTCTTTGGGTCAGGGCCAGGGCCCGATTGCCGAGAAAATGGTGCTGGATGTAAGTGGTTGACGTGATATTCACAAGCATATCTAATGATGTTTGTGTCTTCTTTATTAGAGCCTCGTCAAAGCTTAAACGGTCGGGTCGATTTTCAATAGCACGGTATTACTATTGTTATATTTTTGTTTGTTTGTTTGTTTTCATTTGGTTGTTACAGCCGACATGGTTCGGTCGATAATTGAAAGATAAAATATATTTATTTCGTGTTGTTGGTTTTTCCCCCATTCATCTTCCCATTTCGCTCTTCCATTCAATTGTTAATGATGTTCTTTGTTTGTTCATGTTTGTTTGTTCTCCATTCCTCTTCACATTTTGCTCATCTATTCAATTGTTCATGATTTTACTTGTTTGTTTTGATTTTCTCTCTTCTTTCCTCATTCAGTCAAACGTTCTTTTTTCTCTCAGAAAGCCCGAGCAGTTCAAACAGGTATATGATTGGATGGACTTTAAGTAGACAATAGATCTAGTTACCTGTCTGTGTATTCATTCATTCGTCGCCTCACATTGTTATGTCCACACAGTCATAGATGGGTAGGTACCTGTTCCTTATAGGAACGGTCATGTTAAAGGAGGGAAGGGGACAGGGGGACGGGCACCTCCCGAATGATGCTGATCTTGAAGGAAGTGGGTGTTTCTAGATCACTCCTTGCTGCCTGAACCACCAGCATAACTTGCGGGAATGCCTTCTTTGACTTATGTGACAGATTTATCAATGAATCGATAAATCTGTCTCATTCTCTCCTAGTCTGTCTGTGTCTGCCTGTCTGCCTGTCTGTCTGTCCTCTCTCTCTCTCTCTCTCTCTCTCTCTCTCTCTCTTCCTATGTCTGTTTGTGTTTGTTATTAGCTTGCTTGTTACTTTATACTGCTTTCCAAGTCAAAGGCTGGATGAAAGAAACATGCGGTTTTTTTTTTCAGGAAAAGAAAGATTATTTTTCATCAGTATAATCACTGTCGTCATCATCATCATCATCATCTCTGTGTGTGTGTGTGTGTGTGTGTGTGTGTGTGTGTGTGTGTGTGTGTGTGTGTGTGTGTTGTGTGTGTGTGTGTGAGAGAGAGACACAGACAGAGAGATAGAGAGAGAAATTGATCTTAGGGAAAATCTGTAACCTCAGAAATATAGACTCTCTTGTACTTCTTGTTCGTTTATGGCGTCGGACCAAGACGTTGTCAAACACTTTTCAAAATCTGTATACAAAGCGTATACAACTCAGCCTGCGAGATGAACCTCATTTTTTCTTAAGGTTGTTATGATGTGTACTTATGTGGTATTGATGTGATTCTATATTCCATATTTGTGTTTAGTATATGCTGTACTGCATACTTCAAATGTATATTCACACAACCCGTTATGGAGGGTCAAGTCCACTATTGATTGTTCAGATTGGACATCTGTTTGGATTTGTCTGTCACAGGCAGTGGAAAAAGGGACATGGGTGGTTCTACAGAACTGTCATTTGGCAGCGTCATGGTTGCCAGAACTGGAGAGAATCTGTGAATCAGTGAGTATCTGTGGCCAGCCATGTTGTCTTGAACTTGGAGAGAGAGAGACAGACAGACAGACAGACAGACAGGGAGAGAAGAGAGAGAGAGAGAGAGAGAGAGAGAGAGAGAGAGAGAGAAAAATCTTTTTAATGAGGGAAAAGAATCGGCACAATACAGGCTTTTCTACATCTTGCTCTCGATGAAGTAGAAAAAAATGATAATATGTGACTTCAAAACTAAATGAACTATCTGAATAGCAAAAAGAGTAGATACTAAATACTGAAATACAGAGAGAGAGAGAGAGAGAGAGAGAGAGAGAGAGAGAGAGAGAGAGAGAGAGAGAGAGAGACGTGGGTGAAATACAGAAATGTCATTTGGCCGCATCTAGGTTGTTACAACTGGAGAGCATCTGTAAATCTGTGAACGGTGGCTAGTCATTAATTATTAGCGTTGAACAGAGAGAGAGAGAGAGAGAGAGACACTTTTGACACTTTGATATTTTATTGTCATTACCAATGAGGTCTTTTGACAAGGGGGGAGAGGTAACAGAACAAAAACATTTCCCTCTTCCTTTCTGCAAACAAATAGTACACTTTCATTCCTAGTGTGTATCAAATCCAAAGTTAACAAAAACAAATAAATTCGTAACATTTCGTTATGTCCTCACCTCACGCACAGGAGTAATGCAGTAAAGTTAACAAAAAAAAAACAAAAAAAAAAAAACAACAACAAAAAAACCTTAAGACTGACTCGACCATCCACTCAATCAGATGATGACATTGTATTTTACTGATCTCTTCCACATGCGTTGAATGATAATATTCATTCAGATATCTCTTATAATGTATTATCTTAAACTTCACTATCCTTCATCATCTGCCTAATTTTCAATGCTTCCGCGATGAATTTCGCAACTGATTTAATTGCAAGTTCATCATCTGATGATAACACGCCAGCGACATTTTGTCTTTTCGCTATATCTAACTGGAAAAATGAACAATTTGTCCGCACTTCATTATAAGCAGTACAGTGGAACAGAAAGTGTTCTTCGTCATCAATAATATGTCTACATGTAGAGAGAGAGAGAGAGAGAGAGAGAGAGAGAGAGAGAGAGAGAGAGAGAGAGAGAGAGAGAGAAGAGAGAGAAGAGAGAAAAAGAGTAGTCAGACAGAGAAGGAGTGTTAGTGGGTGTGTGCACGCTTGAGCGTGCAGGTAAATGGTTTGCCACACATTTGCTATCACATACGCCTTTCTGTCTCACAGCATCATATTTTATTCATTTATTTTAAGGGTGAATTCGACTTTGTATACTTGTGTTTGTCAATGATGTTCTGATTATAGTGGTCCAGTCTAGATATGATGTTGGTTGAGTTGTGTCATATGTTTGTTTCTTTTTTTTTAATTCATAATATCAGGCTTTTTTAGTAAGTACTGTATTTGTCTATGGAGAACAGTACTATATAACTGAGTGTAATATAGGTAGGCTGGTACTCAGTGTTTGTTTATTTATCTGTTTACGATCAAGTTTCTATTTCTCTACCTATGTATTTTACTTCTATTACCTTGACACTTAATTCCTTAACTCCTTCGTTTCGTTCCGGCACCTTGATTAGGTGCTAGATCAACAGTTACGTTAGGTGTCAGTAACTGGATCAACTGAGCGTGTGATTTAACTTTGATTTTTTTGTTTGTTTTTTCGCAAGTTTGGATGAAAAGGGGATGGGAGAGGAGTAATGCGACCACCTTCGCGGTAGACTAAACTATAAACAACACCACCCGAACAAAAAAGAATTCATTGTTCCCATAACCGTTCTTCATTCATTAACAGAGTATGTTTTAGCATTAAGTTTTTGAACAAGTTTTTTTTTTCCGGTCCCTCCCCCCCCCCCCCCCCCCCCCCCCCCCCCCGCCTTGCGTTTTTCCCCCATTTCATTTAGTAGTGAGGCACAGACCGACATGCATTTATCAGGTAAACGCCGACATCTCTTCCTCCCAATCAGAAGGAAGTTAACAGAATGAGACCAGTGAATCAGCGCGACAACAGCAGCAGCAGCAACAACAACAACAGCAACAACAACAACAACAACAACAACAACAAACAACAACATGGTATTTAAACAGTATAGAGTATAGTGTCTAATTCAGCTTCACTCAGTTTCAAATGCGCTTCATTTTCAATGGAAACAAGGCAATTGTTGTGTGAAAGGATTTCAAGTCAAAGAGAAAATCTTTCCAAGTACGTTCAGCCATTTCTGTTGTGTCCCTATGCATAAAAACCAATAATGTTCTCTGATTGGTAGGGAAAGTCCGCGGCATTCTCACATCCCGTTCTGGTTCGCCGTGTGTCACGTGATCATGGACGCCAGTCGTAATGTCCACTGATTGGTAGGAAAAGTTAGTTTCAAAATGAGGTGACTGAGGGCGGAAAATGAAGCAAAATATGAAAAGAAACGGTGTTAGTTGTGGCCACAGATACAGGCAAACAGATTACAGGACAAAACAAAATGCATTTCGACCTCTAGGGTCCTCTTTAGGCAAAAAACAAACAACATATAGGACAACGAAAATGACGAACGAGAAACGGCTTTTCTTCTCATGTTTGGCGCAGAATGGCTGTAGGATGAAAAAATGAGGCCGTTAAGGAGGAGGGGATCATGGGAGTTGAAACAGTAATGATGACCATGATAATAATGGTAACAAAGGCAATAATGGTGATGATAGTGATGATGATGGCAACATACATAATGAGAGGAGGGATACTGGTATATTTTTTGAGGTGCTAATAGTGGCTAAACACTGAAGGTGAGAGAGAAAAAAGGCGGGTGGGTGGAGGGTGGTGAAACAGTAGGGTTTGTTTGTTTTGTAATTGCTGTTTAATGGTGTGATATATCAGCGATGGTAGTGACTATGGTGGATTGATAATAGTGCTTCGTGGCTAGGAATAGAAATGATACAAAAAATCCTAATTGGTGGTGATTGTGTAGATAGTAGTATGTGTGGGTAATGATGGTAATGATTGGAAAGGAATGGAAGTGATCAATGAGTGAGGGGCGCTTGTTGTTGAAAAGAAAAAAAAGAGGGCAAGGCGGGAGGGAAAGCTCATAATACCTCTCCGGTAAGGACAGTCCGCGGCATTCTCACATCCCGTTCTGGTTCGGTGATCACAGTGCCGTAATGTCCACTGATTGGTAGGGAAAGTCCCCGCCATTCTCACATCCCGTTCTGTTTGGCCGTGTGTCAGGTGATCACAGACGCCAGCCGTAATGTCCACTGATTGGTAGGGAAAGTCCCCGCCATTCTCACATCCCGTTCTGTTTGGCCGTGTGTCAGGTGATCACGGACGCCAGTCGTACCCAGCCCAACTTCCGCCTGTGGCTGACCAGCTACCCGTCGCCGGTGTTCCCGGTGTCGGTGCTGCAGAACGGCATCAAGATGACCCAACGAGCCGCCCAAGGGGCTGCGTGCCAACCTCCTGCGATCCTACCTCAACGACCCCATCAGCGACCCGCCTTCTTCTCCGCCTGCAACAAGCCCAAGGTAGCCGACCTCATACAAACCGTGCATGCACAAGCGCGCACAAGCGTACGGATTTAAATGCACACACATAAACACACTCGCGCATGCACGCATATACAAACACGCACACACACACAGACACACAGACTCGCACACACACACACACACACACGCACGAACGCACACACACACATACACACGCGCGCGCGCGCGTGCGCCCACACACAACACACCCTATTTCAATGCTTTTACAAATAAACATGTATACAAGAACGAACACACACGTGTACATTTACACGCGCGTGCACGTGCACGTGCACACACACATACACACACACAAACACACACACACACACACACACACGCACACACACACACACACACACACACACACACACACACACACACGCAGAAAGAGAGAGAGAGAGAGAGAGAGAGAGAGAGAGAGAGAGAGAGAGATTTTATGCTTGGTTGATATTGAGATTATTGCATGTGATTCAATTCTACAATGTGAACTGCGTTTGAAAGAGAGAGAGAAAGCAAGAAAGGATAAGAGAAAAAACCCTGAGAGAGAGAGAGAGTGTGTGTGTGCGTATGTGTGTGTGTGAGGGAGAGAGAGAGAGAGAGAGAGAGAGAGGGGGGGGGGGGGGGTTGTGTTGGAAGACAGGAATTAGCGTAGTCTTTATAAACGCGCCACCTGTGACAGGTGTTCGAGAAGCTGCTGTTCGGGTTGTGTTTCTTCCACGCCTTGGTGCAGGAGCGACGCAAGTTCGGCCCTCTGGGTTGGAACATACCCTATGAGTTCAATGAATCGGACCTCAGAATCTCCGTCAGGCAACTCGAAGTAAGGACCAGCATGCAGTGTAATGAAACATGACCGTGCTTGTCTTGTGTATGTGTTTTTTTTTTTTTTTTTTTCCCAGTCGGACAGATGTTCAGTAATTTCATTGAACGATTTGCGGTAAATATAACTGATTACATACTGTCATAGAACAATTAGGGCCTACTAATTCGTCATAATATATGGCAAACAGTTTATGAAACACTCTTACAGTCCAACTTGCCGTTTGTCGTGTGTATTCTATATTTTTATTTACGTGGTTTTTTTTTTTCAACTGTGTTTGTTAGATGTTTATTAGGAGCTTTGTCACTATTTTTGTCAGATTTTATTGATGAGTTCTTATGCTAGCCCTGAAAACGCCCTGTATAGCCGGCTGGGCTGTAACAATAGAAAGTATAACAGTGTGTGTCCTGAACGAGTTTTGTCTCTGTGTATGTACATACTAAACAATTAACGTGTTTTATCCCTGTGTGAGAGAGATATTCAGCAACGAATGTTATCCATGTGTGTGTGTGAGATGTTCATTGACGAGTCTTGTCACTATGTGTGTCAGATGTTTGTCAGCGAGCTTTGTCACCGTATGTCCGATGTTAGTCAACGAATATTGTTAATATGTATGTCAGATGATTATCAGTGAGTATTCTCACTGCATGTATTAGATGTTCATCAACGAGTTTTCTCGCTGTGTGTCAGACATTCTTCAGCGAATTTTCTCGCTGTGTGTCAGTGCTCATCAACGAGTTTTTTTGCGATGTGTCAGATATTTATCAACGAGTTGTCTCATTATGTGTCAGGTATTCATCAACGAATTTCTATATGTGTCAAATGATCATCGACGATTTTTTGTCAGTGTGTGTGTGTGTGTGTGTGTGTGTGTGTGTGTGTGTGTGTGTGTCAGATATTCATCAACGAAATTTCTCGCTGCGTGTGTCAGATGTTCATCAAGTTGTCACTGCATGTGTCAGATGTTCATGAAGTTGTCACCGTGTGTGTCAGATGTTCATCAAGTTGTCACTGCATGTGTCAGATATTCATCAAATTGTCACCGTGTGTGTCAGATGTTCATCAAGTTGTCACTGTATGTGTCAGATGTTCACCAAGGTGGCCCTGTGTGTGCATCAGATATTCACCAGCTTGTCCATGTGTGTGTCAGATGTTCATCAACTTGTCACTGTGTGTGTCAGATGTTCATCAACGAGTACGAGGAGCCCCCACTGGAGGCCCTGCGCTACCTGACCGGGGAGTGTAACTACGGAGGCCGTGTCACCGACGACTGGGATCGGCGCCTCATCACCAGTCTGCTGAGGATCTTCTACTGTCAGGAGGTGCTGTAAACCTTCAGTCTTTGTTTTATTTGATCCTTCAATATTTGTTGTGTGTGTGTGTGTGTGTGTGTGAAAGAGAGAGAGAGAGAGAGATCCTCTGTGTGTGTGTGTGTGTGTGTGTGTGTGTGTGTGGAGACCTTTTTGTTTCTAATCTTTCCGTCTCTCTCATGTCTCAGGTATCCATTTGCTTTTTTGTCTGTAGTTCCTTTTTCTGTTTCTGCCTCGATGAAATGTTTGGTGCGTTAGGTTTTCGATTGATGACTTTCAGTGCGACAAATTCCAGTGTGTGTTTGTTTTCACTTATCACCACACCTTGTTTTGTCAGTCACTGGACTGTCTGATATTTCATGCTGGTCAGTATAAGTCTTGGACGGACGGCTTTTTGATGTCTCTAAATTGCAAGCAGTAGGATTTCAGAATTGATATCATTGCAGACGCTTCGCTTTTAACAGTGATGTTACAACTATTCTGGGTCTACATGTATTGGTTAGTGCAGAACGTCTGAACAGTTACATTCATATATTTCATGCCATGACAAGATCACCACCGTCTAGCTTGCAGAGGGAAAACTAACAGTCTTTGGCTTCTTCTATCGATCGAGTGGACGAGATGGATGATGATGTGTGGGGGGTGGAGTGTAAAGGATGGAAGAGGGAGTTGGTGGGAGAGGCTGGATGGAGACTGGGCCCTTAACTTCAAGGAGGCCTCGGACAAAAATGACACGTTTCACGGTGCAGTAGTCAACGTCATAGGCCGAGGCCTGGGAAGTCACTGGTTGGAGTCCCATCTGGGACATTTCCTTTTCTTTTTTCCCCTTTTTCTGGGAGGGGGCGGGTCGGTGTCGGCGGTTTCCACCCAAGGGTTAGTGTTGCGTTTACTCAATGAAAACGAAATTGGAGCCATACTGTTGTGTTTCACCTGTGTACAATGGACGCGTCTTTGACATTTTGCTCCAATTTTCCCTGACCAACATTGCAAGTATCTGCATCTGTCGTGCCGGATGACGCTGGGATATGTCAATAAGGAAGGAAGCATCAAGTTCAGCCCTGTCACGCAGTCTCAGATCAGAATCCATGAAAAATCATCCACATCCCCATGGATGATCAAAAATAAATTCAGTAGCGTTTGCTGTTTTTGTCCAGCTGTCGTGATAAGTTCCGTATGGCTCTCTACTCCACATCCACGACCTTAATGAGTTCATGAAGAGGTTATCAGTTTCGCAAGTTCATGGGATCCGCGAGGCGGCTCCTTTCAGACAGAGACGTTCCTACTCAACGGTTCCGCCACTAAGCAGTTACATGCCATCAACAGACGGAGTCCTGCGTGCGATGGATTAAAGCAGGCACCATTTAACACCCACGGAGGGACTCGACAGAAGCGGGGGGGGTTGTCACATGATTGGGTGTTGTGTGGACTGCCGGTGCTGGGGCTGCGACAAGGCGAGCATGGGTGTAGCTGTGTGCGTGGGGTGGTCAGAATGAGCGGCGTTGGAGTACGTCCACTGAGAGGGTGCGCGAGATGAGGCAGTCAAACGAACAGTTGAAGTCATGTTTACCGGTAAGTCCACGATGGCGGTGTGCCCTGTGCAGGTGATCACGGACGACGACTACAAGCTGTCCTCCAGCGGCCTGTACTTTGCCCCGCCAAAGGCACCTATGATGAGTACATGGACTACATCCGGAGTCTGCCTCAGATTCCTCACCCTGAGGTAGGCTCTGTGTGTGTGTGTGTGTGTGTGTGTGTGTGTGTGTGTGTGTGTGTGTGTGTGTGAGTGTGTGTGTGTGTGTGTGTGTAAGTGTGTGTGTGTGTGTGTGTGTGTGTGTGTGTGTGTGTGCGTGCTGTGCTGTGCTGTGCTCTGTGTGTGTGTGTGCGTGCGTGCGTGCGTGCGTGCTGTGTGTGTGTGTGTGTGTGTGTGTGTGTGTGTGTGTGTGTGTGTGTGTTGAGTTGATAGCGACTATCGCATTATCCCAGCTGGATTTATATTTGACCATTGTTTGTATGTCATTATATGCATAAATATTTTTTTGTAACAGGTATTTATTTTTTAAAAAAAACGCAAAAAGTTCAAGCATCGAATAATGCTGTGGACTGTGGGCTGATTTATTATCCATGAACACCTACATTAACCATCATCAACAGTCAGGGATCCAAAAAACAGAAATTATTTCAAGGGCAGCAGAGGCAACAGCAGCACAGTCCAAACTACTTAAGTCTGGATGATAAGACAAGAACGTCTCCATGAAACACAGGACCAGATTCCTGCATGCTGTAATACATTCCATCTTGCTGTATGCGTGAGAGACAAGGACCCTCGCAGCGGATGTGGAAAGTGGAATCCGAACTGGAACCCAGGTGTTACTGTAAGACACTGAACATCATATATACTGATCATATCACCAGTGAACAACGACGTCAAGCCATCAAGCGGTACATCAGACCTTTTGAAGGTCTACTCACAGCAGCTAAGAAAAGAGGTCTACTTTGGTATGGCCATGCAAAATCAGGTGGCCTTGCAAACAAATCCTCCAACGAACTGTGGAAGACGGAGGGGAAGACAGAAACAGCGAGGCCCGACAGCATTGAAGAACAGACGGGGAAAATATGCACAGACCCAGGTTTTGCCATACAACTGACAGAAGTGGATTAAACTGCTGAAGTGATCCTCATTGTGGTATCTAATCATATTCATTGAGTGCAAAGATAGGAAAGAACAGAAGAACAGTGTTAAAGAATTTCACAGTTTTGGCCAGATCATAAAAACTCTTAAAGGAGGAGGGGAGAGGGATATGCGTTGGGATTATGGAGTGGGGAATGGGAGTGGGGTTGTTAAGGTGAGTGAGGTGAAGAATGAAAGCGGTTCACTTGTACACAGTTGA
>JADBJO010003918.1:122500-127500 GCA_016801955.1 Conus betulinus | reverse complement strand
CACCGGTCACTCCACGAACTACGTGCTGACCATCGAACTTCCTATTGACCTGCCCGAATCTCACTGGGTCAACAGAGGCGTGGCCCTGCTGTGTCAACTGGGACGACTGAAGGGGCATAGACAGTACACCGCTCACTCACACACGCGTGAATAGCACGGAGAACACACACACACACACACACACACACACACACACACACACACACACACACACTCTCTCTCTCTCTCTCTCTCTCTCTCTCTCACACACACACACACACACACACACACACACACTCACACTCTCACACACACACTCTCTCACACACACACACACACACACACACACACACACACACACACACTGGTGACGTGGACTCGCCTCGAACCTCATGCGCATTGACGTCAGTTTCACCGCCTCACCATGTTGTTTCTACTTGTCATGATTGACGTCAGCGAAAGAAGTCGAGTTGTCATCATTGCTCTTCTGTCATCTACCTAGATGTCGTCAGAGCCACATCACCAAATGTCGTTTGCATCACTCTGACCGAGAACACTTCCACAATACGTAAACCGTTGACGTCCGTCTCGCTGACGTCAGGGTTTCGTCACATTTCTACCACCCTGCTGACGTCATGGTGACTTCCCGCTGCTGCTCCCCCCCCCCCCCCCCCCCCCCCCCCCCCCCCCCCCCCCCCCCCCCCCCCCCCCCGAGTGCCTCGTTGAGAAGGCACTGCTGATCTGTGATAAGATATTTCGTGAGCCGTTTGTTTTACATATTCGGCAAGACTGTTGCGAGATGTGGATGAATCACGTTATTACAGTGTCATACCAACTTATGTCCAGTGTTGCAAGTTTGTAAAAAAAAAAAAATGTACATGTTCGGGAATATTTTCATGTTTCCCATTCACTGTGCCTTGAGCTCTTTATTTTTTTAAAGGGGGTTGGGATAGAGGTTTCTCTTTTCAAAAACAAAAGAAGAAAGCACCTCTCTTCCTCTATACATTGTATGGCCTTGTATGGACATGTATGTATGGCCTTGCTTTGTCTCTCAAGGTGCAAGAGGCAAACAACAAAAAAAAAGAGAAGAAGACAAAGAAAAGAAAAGACACAGTTTGCCTTCACTGTGCAAAGTGAGGGTCTTTTTGAACCCGTGGACCACAGAACGGTTATGAAGCAGGATCTTTTTTTTCGACACACAAAGCAAAGCGCTTTGTTTGTTTGTTTGTCTTTTTTGTTGTTGTTTTTTTTTTTTGTTTTGTGGTTTTTGGTTTTTGTTTTTTTTTTTTTTTTTTTTTATAGCAAATCTTGCTAACTTTGGAAGATGTACATTCTCATGGTCGTTTTATATACATTGTCTTGAGGAAGATCTTTAATTTCAAAGTTCACGTGGCAAAAGTGAAAGAAATATTTTGATAGATATGCCTGGTTTCTTTTCTGCCCCATGCTTCATTGCGAGTGTAATGGAATGAGTCTGGTGTTTTTGTTACGTTGACTAAATTATTTGAAAACTTGCTTCAATGGTATTGTTTCAGAAGCAAATATGCAAAAATCGCTCTGTTTTTTTTTTTTCGACCTATTATGTACGGCGAGGGTAACGGTGCGCATCCATTATATTTTTTTTTCACTGTGATTCAGTTATCCGAAATATCTGTACATACATGTATCTGTGGTGGTTGTTTTGTCATTTCATTCTCTCACTTCAGTGTGTAGTTAGAGCGACATGTTTGTCATCCATAGTTTTCTCGTTTTTGTTTGCAATACGTAATACGCAGTAATTGATCATGTTTTAACCAAACAAGGTTATGGTTGTCTTTCCGTCCACTTTCCGTCCATATCATTTTTCCACATTTTTTTTGGTGTGTGGAAAATCTGTTGTTTTTGAATCATTGTAAAATCAAAAAATTTTTTCAGTTATATTGGCAATGGTAAATACTTAACACCGTCTCGCCATTTGTATTCAAACCACGACGTATTCTACAACGTAATTTTGTTACCAGTGAAGTTATTTTTTTTCTCACATGTTGTGTGTGTGTGTGTGTGTGTGTGTGTGTGTGTGTGTGTGTGTGTGTGTGTGTGATTTTTTTTTCAGTTAGCTTCTTTATCTTCTCGTCCATGTGTTTCCATTACTTATATTACTACCAATTTTTTGTTCTCAGAATGATTAGCCATGCAGGTTTTAATTTGCTCGGCACTTACAAAAGAATTGATTAGGACATATCTAAAGCAAAAAAAATTGTGACGTTTACTGTCAATGTCGCTCCTTTGTGCTAATTCATGTCAATGTCTTTCTGTGCCTAAATTCCTAATTGTATGTATATTTTGTTGTTTTTATTTTCTCTTTTGAGCAATTCCGAATTTATTGTCCCCAGGCGACCTTCCCTTTTAGTTTATTTCGTTTTTTTTTTTTTGGGGGGGGGGGGGGGTATATGCATGCCATTATACAGCAGCACGCTTATCGTATTTGCCAATTCGGTTTTGTCAAGCCAGTGTGTGTTAAAGAATTATTGTTAGTACATAGGTTGTTCACGTTGTTTTGATCGACGTTGCGTACTTTGCAGACACGGTAGAATACTTAGTTTGTCACACTCACAAACACATGTTTGTGCCTCACTTAATTTGAGCTGGATATGCTGTTTAGTCCTCGTACCTACAGATGCAGTACGTTTTCCCCCTTTTTTTTTCCTGTTTTGTCTCAGTCTCGCCTTTAAATATACGTCCACAGCCTTTGCTTTATTCATGTTTTATGCTTGCCCATTAGCTTCCCGATGTGTCTATTATTTCAACCATAATGCGGATATATGATTGTGCTGTGTTGTCATCTTTGAGCGGAGTAACGTGTGTGTGTAAGAGTACGTGTAAGTGTGTGTGTGTGTGTGTGTGTGTGTGTGTGTGTGTGTGTGTGTGTGTGTGTGTGTGTGTGTGTGTGTGTGTGTGTGTGTGCGTGTGTGTGTGTGTGTGTGTGTGTGTGTGACGTGTGTGTGTGTGTGTGTGTGTGTGTGTGTGTGTGTGTGTGTGTGTGTGTGTGTGTGTGTGAGAGAGAGAGAGAGAGAGGCCGCATAATTTAGATTTTGTTAGTTTTAACACTTTTGTTTCGAACGGCAAGCAGGGTTAGTGGGTGCGATATCTACACTGAAAAAAGAAACAAACAAACTACGAAGGTTTAACAAAGTGCTTTGTGTTTATAAATGGAAATGTCCAAACTGAATACCTCAGACCGAACTGTTGAAAACGTTGAAATACATCGGTAAGATGAAGAAATTCTTGAGTGACATTTTACAGTTGGTAAGAAAGCCAGCGTTCTTCTGATGTATAGTCATGAACAGTAAGACTGAACGTGAATTTGGCGCTTTCCGGCTGAGTAGGTTTGGAGTGGATAGTTTGATAATGTTGTTGTTTTGTTCTTGTTGATGATAATTGTTCTTGTTGATGATAAAGTTGATGACTAGAATGATGAAAACGGCGGTGATGATACCGTGGTTGTTGTAGAGATAGTAGTTTTGTATGACTAAGGGTATTCACACCACACACATGCGATGTAGAGATGGTTAATTATGCATTATTTTTTTTGCTATTTTGCGCCGCGCGCTTTGATTAAGAAATGTAAACAGGAAAGCTTTTATTTTTAATGAATGTCCAAGTAACCGTATCTGTCCTGACTCTGTCTCTCCCTCTGTCTTTCTCTGCTTGTGTCTCTGTCTGTCAATCTGTCTGTCAGTCCCTCCCTGTAAATTGCCTTTTCTCTCCATACCAAAATGTAAATCTTCAGCTAGCTTTTATTTATGTCCGTGGGGTTTTGTACAGAGATTGCACTGAAAATTCGGTGTGGTTTGTTTTCATTGATCAGCACCATTTTCGACATTTGCTGCTTTACTTCTGTTACTACTTCATTTGTGTCTTTTTTTTCTATCGGAATGTGAAGCACTTTTGTTGAGAGAGAAAAAAAAAAACCGGCACCCTTATCATCTTTAAGACATGAAAACCACATCCATTTTTATCATAGAGCTCTGGTAAAAGATAGATTCATTTACGCGAATCATATTGCTGTTTTGTATCTCATGCTTCGCCCCGTACTCGCAGTCATGTTGTATGATTAGGCGAGTATTCATTTAAAATGTGGAGAAGTATTGCACAGACGCCATTTTGTGTTTTATTTTCCTTTTCTCTCCTTTCCCTTTCCAGTTTGTATGTCCAGTATGTGAGTTTTGCTTTCGTGAAATACTGGTTAAAACAGTGCGTTGTCAAAATGTGAAACGGTTTGCTTTACATCGAATTTATCATCGTGAAATATTTGTGGAGTTTCATTACCTGTATTGGATCGGAAATGGTTGTCGTCGGCACGGATAATCAATTGTTTTTAATTATTCCTTTTTTTAGCTGAAAACTGGACTTTCAATTTAGTAGCCAGGCAAGGAACAGAGTTGTGGTGAAAGTTTTGATTATAACGTGAACTTGACAAGTTAAAACTTTTTGGTGATCTGTTTTCAACCCATTCCTTTAGCTTCTCTCTCTCTCTCTCTCTCTCTCTCTCTCTCTCTCTCTCTCTCTCTCTCTCTCTCTCTCTCTTCTCTCTTCTCTCTCTTTTTCTCTTCTCTCTCTCTCTCTCTCTCTCTGTCACACAAACACTCACACACGCGCGTGCGCAACGCGCATGCACACACACACACGCACGCACGCACACGCATACGCATATATATATATATATATATATATATATATATATATATATATATGTGTATATGTATATATATATGTGTGTGTGTGTGTGTATGTGTGTGTATATATCCAGGCACCCAACCTCCGTCCCTTTTATTTCGCTTCAGAATGTGCTTTTATGGAGTCAAACAAATGCAGTTGAATCAAAACATTTTCGGGTATTCGTATTTTACTCCCTGACTGCAGGTGGCTATTTCACAAGCTGTCTGCACTTGTCAGCTAGTTCTCTTCAACTGTGCCTGCTGTGTCACGCTCCTCGATTTCCCATCCATTTAAACGTCACGTTTTTCTGAACGCATACTGTC
>JADBJO010003918.1:102500-105000 GCA_016801955.1 Conus betulinus | reverse complement strand
GAAACAGTAACAAGAGTGTGTTGAACTCCTACGAGTGCGGATATATCTAAACCATCATCGTTTTTGTTGTTGTCGTCGTCGTCATCATCATCGTCATCATCATCATCATCATCATCATCATCATCGTCAAACTCATGTTCATTATTATTACTATCAAAATATTTGCGTCTGACAATTCTAGTCTTAAAGTAATCATCGCACACCCATACACCATGTATTATCTTGTTCACTCCCAGTAAAGAAAAACAAGATGCAAAGCATATCCACGTACTCCCAGTTTATCTTGATAGCCTTTATGGCCGTTAGTAACGGATATAACGGTTAAATAAACATCGGGCATCACCCATGACCCATAATGAACATACCTACAAACTTTCAGAAAAAGCGGCCACGTACTTCTGAATTTTTCCATCAAGAAGAAAAAACCGTTATGGGTCGTTATAGCCGTTAGTAACGGATATAACGATAAAATAAACATCGGGCATCATCCGTGACCCATAATGAACATACCTATAAATTTTCAGAAAGATCGGCCCAGTAGTTTTGTCTGGAGCAAGTGGAACACATTTTGACCACGGACGGACAGGCAGACACACAGACACACAGACAGCATTTCTTCGTTCCCATTGTAAAGTACTCCCTGTTCCATAAAAACTGGGAGTACAAAAAACTAACAGTATAACATACCAGTACACACTCACTCACTCACTCACACACACACGCGCGCGCGCGCGCGCGGGTGCATGCACCTCTCTCTCTCAGAGAAGAGAGAGAGAGAGAGAGAGAGAGAGAGAGAGACAGACAGACAGACAGACAGACAGACAGACAGACAGACAGACAGAGAGAGAGAGAGAGAACGCGCGCATGCGTGTTTGCCTGTGTGAGTGTGTGTGAGTGTGTGTGTGTGTGTGTGTGTGGGGGGGGGGGGGGGGGGAGGGTAGCATAGTTTAACTTGTTTGCTTGAGGACAAGAGGTCTTTCTTTGAGCTCCGAAGACAGGCTAGATGGACAGTTTCCGCACTCTGAGAGTCGGCGAGTTCCAAACAGCCGGGAATGTACAGCAGAAGAAGCGTCCACCAAACGATTTCAGAGTTCTCTTCCACCAGAGATCTTCAGGAGTTTTTGACTGGAGGACCACTGAGAACGCGGCGATGACGGGTAAGCACGGAAACGTTGTGGACAAGGAGAGAAGAGAAATGATTACAGAAGCAGAAAACTATGCGTACCGTTTTGTGTCCTGGCGACGACATTTCACAGGCTACCAATACATTCTTGCAGCATTGGTGCGGCATGATCTCACCTTCTTTTATGTAGGACGCGTCGACGGGTCGTGCGAATATGAATTTGATAGGTGTTCGTTTGTTGACTTGTGAAATGCTGTATATCAACACCGGAGCAGCGAAAGAAACAGCCTTGCTGACGCTTCAGTTATAAGGCACACAGGAACTGATGAAATATGGCAACTCCATCGCCAAAAGAAAACATAGCAAAACCTCTTACCAGATGAAGATTCAACAATTGTGTTGAAAAAAAAAAAAGAAATCTGTTACAAAAAAAAACACGGCAAATGTATTGTAAACTGAACCTGTAACAGAAATGTGCCTTTAAAGAAAATGTAAAACAGAAAAATGTTGTAAAAGCTACATATTGCAGAAACGTATTGCCCATATAAAACGTAACAGAAATCTTTTGCCAAAGGCAATGTAACAGAAAGGTGTAACCAAAACAGAAAGTGACACAAAACTATGCCCCCCCCCCCCCCCCACCACCACCCCTGACTCCACTACTCTTCCCACCCCCACTCTTCCAAAACGAAACAGTAGTGTGTTGAGAAAAGAAGCCATAACAGAAATGAATATGCAAAAAGTAACTGTAACTGAAATCCTGAAATCCATACCTATCCAAAAAAAAAAAAAAAAAAAATTGCAACGGTAAAACAGCTTCCAATCAAAGGTCGCAGACAGTGCGCGCCTAAGTCATCCCCTGCACAAACACAAATCGCGTCCCCGTCTTGCTTGGAATATCTTTTATTATCGCTCACAAACGGTTAGCTCTTCAGCGCTTCAAACCTACTGACTTTCTTAGCTTCCGACCCCCATAAACGACATCCCATAACACTGGAATGAGAACCGCCCGGTTGATTGGATAGACAAACATACAGAAACAGACGTCCACAAAGAGATTATCCGGAAAAGAACTGTACCCTGTATCGCGATGTTTCGTCTGCGCGCAGAGGACACAGGCATGGTGGACTTTTTCGCCGAAGACTTCAGGGACGCCGGAACAACCACAGTTACACAGAGACAGCTCACACACCACTGTTGCTGCACACTGTGAGCTAAATGCTACCTGTCAGCGCAACCCCCAGTGATACAAAGAGTGGTATGGGATCATGACCTGGGCCTGGAGTCTACAAAGAGAATGTAATTTCCTCTCTGATCAAAAATGATGAACAGCTCGGCTGCGGTGGGGAAAAAAATGCCCCAGACACGTAGAAAAAC
>JADBJO010003918.1:65000-95000 GCA_016801955.1 Conus betulinus | reverse complement strand
CACACACGCACACACACACACACACACGCACGCACGCACACATGCACGCACACACGCACACACACACACGCACGCACACACACGCACGCACGCACGCACGCACGCACGCACGCAGACATACACACACACGCGCGCGCGCGCGCGCGCGCGCGCTGGCACGCACCACACACACACACACACACACACACACACACACACACACACACACACTCACTCTCTCTCTCTCTCTCTCTCTCTCTCTCTCTCTCTCTCTCTCTCTCTCTCTCTCTCTCTCTGTCTGTGTGTGTGTGTGTGTGTGTGTGTGTGTGTGTGTGTGTGTGTGTGTGATGTCTGCGCGCGCGCGCGTGCGTGCGTACGTAGTTTTCGTAATGTCTGCTGTATCGTCTTATGTGTGTATTTATATATGTGTACTTGGTTTGGTGCATGTAGGTGTGTAAATATGTATTAGTGCTGAATGTAATGTGTTATGTGTATTGTATATATCTACCATCATTTTTTTTTTTTTTGTAAAGCACCTAAACCAGTTTCTGAACAATGTACTTTATCAGAATCATTAGTATCATTATAACTGTCATTATTTTTCATGGTCATCATCATCATCATCATCATCATCCCTATTATCATTGTTGTTAAGCAAGAAGAAACCCTAGGGAGAGCTTTGCAACAGGAGTACTTCAGAGAAGAAACACCCTCCCCCTCTCAGGCATGTGTTTCACTCTGTATTCCTTGCACTCTAAGGCGGCTGGGCTCCATGCAGATCTTGACTCCCAGACGCCCTCCTGCTGTCGGATTTCTTCTCCCCTGGCGCGGCTGGGATTCGAACCCACAACCTCTGGATGAGTAAGCGACCCAGACGAATGTCTCACCCTCATCGCTGTTGGACGTATGGTCTGAGCTGAGAAATTTAAGCATAACAAGTTGACCCTTAGTTCCTCCTCGACCAGATCCAGCTGGAACTCTATTCAGTTGCCTCTGCCATTGCCCTGGAGGGGGGGGGGGGGGGTTCTGGTCCTCTTCTGAAAGGAAATTAGGAGCTGTTTCATGAGGTCATGGGCTGATGATGCCTACAAATCCCCATGCGCCAACCTCTATGGTGAGGACTTAGGCCTGGAAGCCAGATTCCCTAAAGATTCCCTGGCTAGACTTACATACTGCTCCATCCTGTGTTCGTGCGGCGCAATGAGTTCTTAGAAATAATCTGTTTTGATGAGCCTGAGTGGAGGAGAACAATCCCCAGTCTCATGCCACTCTTCCTGATCAGTTGTGGATGGAAGTCCCGTTCTGGGAAGATCTGCTGTGCACTCCCAGTCATCCACCCCACCCAGTACACCCTGCTTCCATGCTCGTGGTATCACAGCTGTTCCAGACCATGATTTGTGGCCTCCTGCCGTGTAGACCTTTGTTGCTGGAGGTTTTGTTTTTTTTTTGGTGGCGTAGTGTTTCCTCTGGCAGTGTTAATTGCACGCGCGGTCTCCCCTAAGCACTGGGTTCTGCCTCTGTATGTAACTACCTTGGATTAGCACTGCTTTGAATGATTTCAGGTCACGTTCCACTGTTTATTTGCTCCGACAGACTGACAGGTAGGTCATTTGATTTTTGCCCGTATCATCATCACTGTTATTATGTTTCCTCATCATCACAGTCATCATCATCATCATCATCATCATCATCATCATCATCATCATCATCATCATCATCATCATCATCGTCATAGTCGTCGTGATGACGATGACGATGACGATAATGATGAGGATGATGATGATGATGATGATGATGATGATGATGATGATGATGATGATGATGATGATGATGATGATCAACGTAGCTACAACCAGGGGTGAAAGTTTACACAAGCTAGTGTCTGGTTCAGTTTGTTCCTTTTTAAAATCCACTTCGTCTTCTTGGCGAAGAAGATGAACGTTGCGTTCAAGGGCGTGGGTCGGAAAGAGATAATCTTTCTAATCATGTTCAGCCGTTCCTGCTCTATCATCGATGATGATGATGCTGATGATGATGATGATGATGATGACGATGACAAGGACGACGATGATGATGATGACGATAATGCGGAGGAGGAGAAGGAGGAGGACTACGACGACGATGACGACGACGATAAAATGATGGCGTTGATTATGATGATAATAAGATTAACAGTAATAATAGTAATGATAGTAGCGATGATACCTACCTTATTCCTTGGCCTCCGAGTCACCTTGTTACGTCATCGTGCCCGTGATGACCACCATCACTGTGTGCCCTGGAAGTCAGATTCCAACCACTCGCATCCACAAGGACAAAAAAAAGGCTCGGTATAAAGACCACTCCAGGGCATCAACACAGCCCACACCCTACCAGCCACTGCGCAGACCAAGACCGTTGCGCAACATCATCAAAAGAGCGGACAAGGTCAGCAATGCACACACGCACTTCGAACACGTCTAGCTAGCTCACCATGGCCAGTGGTGTTTGGGGAGGGGGAAGGAGGAGTAATGACGAGAGGTGGCTCACTCTGGCCGCTGACTCATGTGACTGTGTGGGGGAGACCAGCAGATTGTTCTGAAGGGGCGGCAGCTGAGCATTGCACACGGTGCAGCTTGATGAAGGCGTTGATTGATTGACGTCAAGGTGTGTTCGTTGTGTGCGAATGTCAGGCCGAGGGGTTGTAGTTGGTGGTGGTGGTGGTGGTGGTGGTGGTGGTGGTGGTGTGTATTCTGCAAGTGTTTTTGCCGCTCTTTTTTTTTTGCCGCAGTCATCAAATTAATGGCTCAGTTCCACACAAACTCAGCCTTAAGATGACTACATGTATGTATGTATGTATGTGTGTGTGTGTATGTATGTATGTATGTATGTATGTATGCATGCATGCATGCATGTATGTATAAATGTATGTATGTATGTATGCATGTATGTGTGTGTGTATGTATGTATGTTTGGGAAGGTATCATGTATGTATGTTGTGTATATCTCTGTATGTACATCTGTCTGTTTAACATACGTACTAACGAAAATAAATGTATAGATATGCATATGCTGATCAACATGGTTCCATTGTATATTTGGACCATATGTTAGCATTATATTTGATCATCTTTCGTGGTTATGAACTGTAACTCTCTTGTGAAAAAGAACAGATTGTTCAATGAAAGGCGAAACACACACACACACACACACACACACACACACACACACACACACACACACACACACACACACACACACACACACACACACACACACACACACACACACACACACACACACAGAGTTTTCCAGTAGCTTAGGCAGGATAGAGGTGCGGCCAAGTTGTTTTTTTACCTCCGACACAGAAGATTTCACCTGTCGAAGTTGGGTTTTTTTTTTGTTTTTTTTTTTTTTTGTCAGCACGATGACACATAAACTACGGAATGAATTGCTGACAAAATAACCTGTTTGAGGGAAGCGGGCGTTTTTTTTTGATTACGGCTCTTTATTTTACCACCCTCAGATTTATTTAATCTCTCTCTCTCTCTCTCTCTCTCTCTCTCTCTCTCTCTCTCTCTCTCTCTCTCTCTCTCTCTGTCACACACACACACACACACACACACACACACACACACCACACACACACACACACACACACACACACACACTCACACACCACACAAGTAAACCTACCGAGGGCGATCCTCTTTTCTTCAGTGGATCTGATGTCAAAATTATCTCTTCCAAATCTTACAGGTTCTTGGATAACGCATCGCAGAAGTCTGATTTTTTTTTTTTTTTTTTTTTTTTTTTTTGGTCTCATCATTGCATTTTATATATCATTTAATGAAAATGGACAAAATGTTGCCAGTTCCCCAATGAAAGAAAAAAAAAAAATCCTCGACAGGCATCGTAGAAGCCTGATGTAATCATTGAGATTTATACATCATTTGATGATTTTTTTTTCTGTTCTTTCTGCATACGCAGGCTGATACTCCTGCGGACACTGCCTGTATAGACAGGCAGTGGAGTTTTGTGTGTATGACCGTTTTTTTTTTATCCTGCCATTAAGGCAGCGATACTCCATCTTCGGGGACATTTGATGATGAATTTACAAACTACAGCCAAATTCCTCAATGAAAGAAAAAAAAAAAAAAAACAATTCCTCGATCTGACTTTTGACTCTGACCTACACCAACATTCTCAGCTTTTTTTTTCACGGAATCACATTCAACATTCTAGCCCAGTTCCAATAACTTGATGCAGTACATTTGGCATAGATGTGCTGACAGACAGAGTAACGCGGGCTAAAAAACAGGAACAGCGTGGCGGAGACATTGATCCAGCTCACTGGTTGACAGGGGAACAAAAGGAAAAGATGTCCACAGCGCAGGCTTCCAAGCGTGGCGCAGGATCGCTTCACGCTGGCTGGCTCGGCAGTTGAGGACAGTACTTCTCTGGGGGTCCCACTCGCAACTTCGGGTTTTTTTCATTTTTCTGTCTTGACTTTTACTCACACACACACACACACACACACACACACACACACACACACACACACACACACACACACACACACACATATACGCAAAACACACACACACACACACACACACACACACACACACACACACACACACACACACACACACACACAAACACACACACACACACACACACACACACACACACACACACACACACACCACACACACACACACACACACACACACACACACACACACACACACACACACACACACACACACACTCACACACACCGGAACTGGATGATCACGCCGACTCATTTTGCTATACATAGGTCATACTAGTTCTAGAGAGGTGAATGCAGTAAAAACAGACATTTTCAAAAAAAAAAAAAAAAAAAAAAAAAGGCTAGGCGTGTTGTGGGGAGATAAACCTGGTAAAAACAAATCAGAAAAGGTGGGTACTCTTTCAGGAAATGTAATCAAGTAGAGACCAAGGCAACGTTACATACAAAAAGGGATGAACACCGCAAGTCCGCAAAGGGAGGCAATCTTGATTGGGAAACCTGCCTAGAACAGACAAACCAAAACGAAATTTCAAGTCCGCAAAGGGAGGCAATCTTGATTGGGAACCTGCCTAGAACAGACAAACCAAAACGAAATTTCAAGTCCGCAAAGGGAGGCAATCTTGACTGGGAAACCTGCCTAGAACAGACAAACCAAAACGAAATTTCAAGTCCGCAAAGGGAGGCAATCTTGATTGGGAAACATGCCTAGAACAGACAAACCAAAACGAAATTTCAAGTCCGCAAAGGGAGGCAATCTTGACTGGGAAACCTGCCTAGAACAGACAAACCAAAACGAAATTTCAAGTCCGCAAAGGGAGGCAATCTTGATGGGAAACCTGCCTAGAACAGACAAACCAAAACGAAATTTCAAGTCCGCAAAGGGAGGCAATCTTGATTGGGAAACATGCCTAGAACAGACAAACCAAAAAACGAAATTTCAAGTCCGCAAAGGGAGGCAATCTTGATTGGGAAACCTGCCTAGAACAGACAAACCAAAAAACGAAATTTCAAGTCCGCAAAGGGAGGCAATCTTGATTGGGAAACCTGCCTAGAACAGACAAACCAAAACGAAATTTCAAGTCCGCAAAGGGAGGCAATCTTGATTGGGAAACCTGCCTAGAACAGACAAACCAAAACGAAATTTCAAGTCCGCAAAGGGAGGCAATCTTGATTGGGAAACCTGCCTAGAACAGACAAACCAAAACGAAATTTCAAGTCCGCAAAGGGAGGCAATCTTGATTGGGAAACATGCCTAGAACAGACAAACCAAAACGAAATTTCAAGTCCGCAAAGGGCAGTAATCGTTCTTGGGAAACACATCAAATACAGACAGAACAAAACGGTTTTTTCCGAAAGCAACCTTCAAGTGCTTAAATGGAAGTGAGCCTGTCCTTACAGTCCTAACTAGAGTGAGGTCCCATTGTCATTGTTACAGCAACAAACAGCCCCAACAGCGTTTTAAGCTGTGAGACCTCTCTACACGTTGAGCCCGGGGGGGGGGGGGGGGGGGGGGGGGGGGGGGGGGGGGGGGGGGGGGGGGGTGGGGGGGGGGGGGGGGGGGGGGGGGGGGGGGGGGGGGGGGGGGGGGGGGGGGGACACACATCAATAGCGGTTGTGAGGCAGGGCAGCAATAAGCAGACTGCTCGATAGGACGCGGCGGTCAATGGATCTGGTTGTCCTTCATGTAGATAGATAGGGACACACATTACACACAGCAGCTGCTGAGGCTGCGGAGTTTAAATGGAGTGTGGCCGGTGGTGCTCGAGGTTATTAGAAAAAAAAAAAATACCAGAATGGAAAGAGACAGAAAAAAAAACATGCGATATGAGATGGCGGAATCTCTCTCTCTCTCTCTCTCTCTCTCTCTCTCTCTCTCTCTCTCTCTCTCTCTCTCTCTCTCTCTCTCTCTGCACACACACACACACACACACACACACACACACACACACACACACACCACACATATATATATATATATAGAGATAGATAGATAGAGAGAGAGAGAGAGAGGAGAGAGAGAGAGAGAGAGAGAGAGAGAGAGAGAGAGTAGATACATACATATAAATGTCGGAATCAAAGAGAACGTATAAGTGGAGTGTCCTTTTCCTTAACATGTTGGTATCGATTCCGTCCAACCACAAGAACTTTTTCAGCACCTGTTTAAAAACAGATTTAACCCTCCCTGAGGCCCCCTCCCCCTCCCCCCCCCCCCCCCCCCCCCCCAAAAAAAAAAAAAAAAAAAGAAAGAAAGAAAAAAAGGCCTAGCCTAAACCATGTATGGCAGACGGCAGCTGGTGTGTCGTCTGCCCTGGCCAACCATACTGAAATCGGATCCTGCTACCGATTAGTGTCTCAGTCTGTAAAAACATTTTCAGCATGTCATGACCTTGATAACCAACCTCTCTCTCTCTCTCTCTCTCTCTCTCTCTCTCTCTCTCTCTCTCTCTCTCTCACACACACACACACACACACACGACTCGGTGTCTCACAGCACCGATATAGATATTCTAAAAGGAAAGAAAATACCAGCTGTCCATTTAGCCCTAATTCTGAAGAATCAGAATTACATTTTATATTGGTTTGTACTTACTATAAAACTATCCGAGAAATGTCTATCCCACCCAAATATTGTTCCCACCCAGATGCGTTTAAGTTAAGCCTATTCTTTCTGATACAAGAATGTATCTCCTTGCCCCTTGCCCTGTATCTGTCCAAAGCATTTACTTTCAGAAATCAATGTTTATATGATGTTTAATGATCAATTTTTGCATACTTACGAACATGCTACTTTTCGTCATCCTCCCTCCAACCCCCACCCCACCCCACCTGACCCCTACCCCACCCCTCGCCCTCTCCTGTCCCAGCTCTCTCTTTTCGAGGTTAAATACGGTATCGATTAACTTTACTCATCTTATGTACGATATAATGATGTGATTTCCCTTGGTTAACCAACCCCCCCCCCCCCCCCCCCCCACCCCCCCCCCCCCCCCCCCCCCCCCACCCCCCCCCCCCCCCCCCCATGGGCAGAAGGCCTAGCTCAAATAAAACTTTCTCTAGCTCTCTCTCTCTCTCTCTCTCTCTCTCTCTCTCTCTCTCTCTCTCTCTCTCTCTCTCTCTCTCTCTCTCTCTCTCTCTCTCTCTCTCTCTCTCTCTCTCTCTCTCTCTCTCTCTCTCTCCCTGTGTTGCCTCCCATTTTCTTGATGCGCTGCCCTGACCCACATTAAAAACTGAAAACGAACACACCACATCCACGCGTATCTCTGAGTAAGAGCGAATCGCCTTCTTTCAGTTAGGTGCCGAAATGGTCAACAGTTTAATCGTGGGCACTGAACAGAGAAAAGAAGATATTAATTCTATGTGACGTGGAGACAAACACTCCGTTATGGGTGCTGAGACAAAAAAGCGTCGTTATTTATTTTTTGAACGGTAGGCGTAGACGCGCGTTGTGCGAAACAGAAAACCGGTTTTAAGTATGGTTGAACATACATCTTGTATTTAGAATTTTGGTAAGATTGGCTCTTGTCTTTTTCATCTTCCCCAGGCTGTTCATTTTCATTAAATTTCAGTTTATTGTTGTTGAGAAGCTCATCATTTGGGGCTGGGAATTGGGGAAGCTGAAAACTTCTTTTTTCGTCTAATTCTCGGTGCATTTTACATTGGCTGTCCCATGCGTTTTATGGTGATTTATAACTCTAGGTATAAGAATTGATTTAAACAAGTGTCTAATATCATCTGGCGATGAAAAAGACATTAAATAAATCTCTGAACTGAACTGAACAGTGGTGTTTTACACCAATCCAGATACCCAGTACCAGCACCCATACATTTGACAAAGGCTTTGTTCAGATACCCAACAGCGGTACCCATACATTTGGCGTACGCTTTACCAAGTGTTTTTAGTATGTGTTCTCCCCACTCACATATACCCAGTAAGAGTACCCATACATTTGGCATAGGCTTTACCATGCGTTGTTAGTGTGTCTTTTCCCTGTTCAGATACCCAGAAATCATACCCACACCTTTTACATAGTCTTTACCATGTGTTTTTAGTGTGTCTTATCCCCCTTCAGATACCCGGTACTAGTACCCATACATTTTCCACAGGCTTAACCATGTGTTTTTATTGTGCTTTATCCCGAATCAGATGTTGCGGGTCCTGGTGGGCCCAACCTTGTCGAAGAGTCCTCAAGACTTTATGCTTTAACCACACACACACACACACACACACACACACACACACACACACACACACGACACACACACACACACACACACACACACACACACACACACACACACACACACACACACACACACACACACACACACACACACACACACACGCACATACACACACACACACACATGCGCGCGCGCGCGCGCACACACACACACACACACACACACACACACACGCACGCACACACACACACACACGCACACACGCGCGCACACAAAACACACACACACACACACACACACACACACACACACACACACACACACACACACACACACACACATGCTCTCTCCGCTATCATTTACCCTGCCTTTTTGTTATTTGACCACAAAAGATGACGACTGTCCAACAAATACGTCCTCAGCAAACATGCAGACCAAAGGCACACATGAAAACCAGGAAAAACACCCCGCATCTCCCTCTCTCTCTCAACAGAAGGAAGTTTCAAGCTTATCCACTCATCTATGAGAACGAATACTGAAACTGGTATTACTGAGTTTGGGGGTTGTGTACCCATGGTTGTTTGGGTTTTGCAGTCCTGCTAATTCTGTCAACTCGCCACTTATCTACGAGAACGAATACCAAAACTGGTATTACGGAGTTTGGGGGTTATGTACCTATGGTTGTTTCAGTGTTGCATTCCTGCTAATTCTGTCAACTCGCCGTCCCTAGAGATAATAATAAATGGTGCTTCTTGCTTTTTCTTTTCACGGAAACTAGTGTATTTGTCCTGTGTGTCTCTTGTCCGTATGTGTGCTAGGTGTATGCGTAGCGCGAGCTGCATAAATGCGGAGTTTTGACCACATTTATCAGTACACGATGACAGCAGAGATGTCTTCCTTGTTAGGTCCCGCCACCGATAAGAAGGTAATGTGTCACCTGCAGCAGTTTGGAAGGTTAACAAGTTTTCTTGTAATCAAGAATGCCCAAACTCAACTGAACTGATATAACAAAACATTTTGTAACGATCGAACGTGGTCCACGGACGAATCCCTTCTTCTTCTTCTTCTTCTTCTTCTTCTTCTGAGGTCGATTTTCTTGAATTCAGCCCTGTCGCCACGCTGAATCTTGTAGTCTTCTCGAGGTTTTGACAGCTGCGGCAAAGCTGCATATGCGGTTCTGCACCCTCTGGCCAGGTTTGACGCTGTAGAACATCATGGGCTGGACAGGGTTGGAGGACGTGTTCTGGGGTCTGAGATCCAGTGCCACACGGACATTTGTCTGTGTGGGCAATCTCGATTCGGTTGAGGTGACTCAGCAGTCGGCAGTGGCCAGTTGTCAGTCTGAAGAGGATTCTTTGCTGGTGTGTCTGGATCTGGGTCCATTCAATGTTGGTGTGGATCCGAACGCGACCAATGCCTGGATCCACACTCTTTGACCATAGCGGAGGTCTACGCTTTCCCCTTAGCCTTCATTTCGTTGACAAAACATAGACCCTTCTCTTCGCCTGATTAATACATACAAAGAGTAACAGATCATAGGTTTAAATGTGTCTTTCTTGGCGATGGGCTAAACAAGAAACCGAGAGATGCAGTGTCACTGGGGGGAAAAAAAAACGAGCCAAAATACAAATAAGCACGCGAAACAGCATTATAAAGTAACGCTTGTATAATATACAATACCCACTACAAACAACAAATTTTTGACCAAAAACAATGTCCATTTCAGACGTCTTTTGTTTTAATAACAAATATGAAAAAAAATGCGCAAAACAATATCTACAACATCACCTCCAGGGAGGGAATTAACTGGTTAACTATCCAAACAGGCTAACCATCCATCTTTGGTGTTGTTGTTGTTGTTGTTGTTGTTGTTGTTGTTGTTGTTGTTGTTGTTGTTGCTTGTATTTGTTTTCAAACTATTGTCCTGTGGATAAATCTGCGTGAGGAGAGTACAGTGTTAGTGAGTGTTAGTGACGTGAGGAGCACAATTCGCGTTGTGCCCATAATCTCAAAGTCCGAGGTCGTTGATGGTATTCCCTGATTAGACCAAAGGGCGAAAACCGATGAAGGTCACTTTGCGTTTTCAGCAGTAGTGAGTGAGTGCCCTTGATCAATAAATTACACATTTTCGGTCTAGGTACGTGAATGGTGCACAGAAAGGCGGCTAACCTGAGAACGTTACCATTGAAGGTGGACAAACAGAACGTGGCCGCAAATGATAGGTGGCGCTGCACGAGTAGCGACGCTGTGGTCGATTGTGTGCGAATTTGTTATCTTTTAGGGCTGTTGTGCTTTGTGTTTGGGATTTGGAACTGTGCACGATGATTTATAAAGTGTGCAAGATGAAAGTGTAAACCCAGCAAGTCTGTGTGCTTTAATGACTGTGATATCTTTCTGTTGAATTTGTGTGACAGTGCAGTTTCGCATTTCCAACATGGCGGACATGTAAACAATGCAGGTATGTTTTATACCCGTGAAACACTTTTAAAATTCAGACACTTAGCAGACACCAGCGCTCATCCTTTCATTTATTTCCACCAGACATTTTATCAGCAAGTTTCAAGAAACAATCAAGTAAAGACAACCAGAAAGACAGCAAATCAAGCAAGCGGAAGAGAGGACAGAGAGGGGGGGGGTGAGAAACAGACTGAAGAATAACGGTACTTACACCCCCCTCCCGTCAATCGTTTTAGCCAACGTCCGATCGATCAGACCAGTTTCACAAAACAATAATTTTGATGAACTGCAAGCAAGCGTACGTCATTTAAACGAATTTAGAAATGCGAATGTGCTGTGTTTTTCTGAAACCTGGCTGAGCGAAGAAATAGCAGACGACATTTTAGCTTTGGACGGATTTGGTGTGCCACTGAGAATGGACAGAGACAAGCGCGTGACAGAGAAATCAAGGGGGGGAGGGGTGTGTATGTACGTGAGCGAGAAAGTGGTGTAACAGTGAGAACGTTAAAGTGCGTCGTCAAGTGTGTACGCGTGACGTGGAACTTTTAGCAGTGTCACTGCGACCGAAATACCTGCCACGTGAGTTCGGACAGCTCTTCATGACTGTTGTTTACGTGCCACCATCCGCAAATACTGTACGTGCAGCTGCAGAAATCACGGACTCTGTTCACGCTCTGCAGGCCATGTCACCCGACGCACCGTGCTTTATCCTCGGAGATTTTAATGACTGTGACCTCAATTCAAGCCTGCCTTCTTTTAAACAGTATGTGTCATGTTTACAAGAAAGGATAAAATACTTGATTTATGCTACTGTAAATATACATCTGCATACAAGTGTGTTCAGCTCCCCCCTGTTGGTCAGTCTGATCACAATGCCATTCATCTCTTGCCAGCTTACAGACCAAAAGTGAAAACACAACCTATCACTAAAAAGCAAGTGCAGTGTTGGACACAAGAAAGTGTTGATGAATTACAGGCTTGTTTTGAATGTACAGATTGGAATTTGTTTTTGAATTCTAGTTTTGACATTAACGAAGCCACCGATGTTATTTCCCAGCTACATTTCTTTCTGTGAACACATGATTGTACCTACTAAAACTATCAAAATTTCCCAACAACAAACCTTGGGTTACAAAATCTCTGAAAATAACTCTAAATGAGAAAAAAAAGAGCTTTTTTCAATCAGGCAATAAAAGCGATCGTAAGGTTGTACAAAAGAACTGCAAACGGAGATTGAAGAATCAAGAGAGCTTACAAGAGAAAAGTTGAAAACATGTTCCAGAATGGAAATATGCGAGATGCATGGAAAGGAATAAAGGTTTTTATCAGGTTCAGGTAAATGTTCAAACCAAAATATTAGTAACAAAAAAACAGCAAAAGAACAGAAGCAATTTGCAGAAAAGCTGAACGATTTTTACTGTAGATTTGATGATAAAGATTTTAGTAAAGAATTAAAGGAAGTGAAGGAAGAACTCCAAAGCAATGTTAAAACGATGTTGATGGAAGTGATTCTGTTGTGATTGAGGAAAATGATGTTCAGTTGTTTTCAAACGTTTAAATGTGAGAAAGGCAATGGGCCCTGATAATATCTGTGGAAAATTGTTGAAGGTGTGTGCTTCTCAGCTCTCCTATGTTTACAGTCGTTTGTTTACCTGGTCACTTAGAGAATGTATAATTCCTGTTTTATGGAAAAATGCCACTGTATGTCCTGTTCCCCCAAAAACGCAACCCAAGCTGTTTAAATGATTACCGACCAGTTGCCCCTCACATCTGTTTGCAATGAAATGTCTTGAAAGAATTGTCCTCAGTTATGTTTTAAAAGATACTACACAGTACCAAGACCCGTTCAGTTCGCATACCAACAGAACAGATCAACAGATGATGCCACACTCACACTTCTCCATCATGCTTTTTCACACCTCGAAAAACCTGCCTCCTTTGTACGCATTCTCTTTATTGATTTCTCATCAGCATTCAACACCATACAACCACATCTGATGGCAAAGAAACTCATTAACATAAATGTGGGTAACAAGCTCATTCTTTGGATAATTGATTTTCTTACACAGAGGACACAGTCTGTTCGATATATCAAAGTGTTGTTTCGTCTTCCAGATCATTTCAACTGGCGCACCCCAGGGTACTGTTTTATCACCAGTGCTTTTTTACTCTGTACACAAATGATTGTTCAGGAAGTGATTCAACTTTGTACATTAAATATTCAGATGACTCAGCACTTGTAGATCTTTCCAACTCTGATTCTGTTTACTTCAAGGAGGTTCAAAGATTTGTTGACTGGTGCGATCATAACTATCTTGATCTGAATGTAACAAAAACGAAAGAAATGTTGATTGATTTTAGAAAGAATCCAAAAGCTGTACCACCACTTTTTATCAAAGGTGCTGAAGTAGAACGTGTTGAATCATACAATATTTAGGAACTTTTATAGATAATAAGCTGAATTTTAAATCCCATGTTGAGTATGTCCACAAAAAAATGTCAAACCAGATTATATTGTCTTCGCAAGCTGCGATCATTTCATGTGAATACTGACATTCTTCGGACATTTTATTCATGCTTCTTGGAATCTGTTCTAACTTTCTCATTTATGTGTTGGTATGGTGGGTTGACTGTGAAGAGCAGAAATGTGCTTGAGAAAGTGGTGAACGTGGGAGGAAAAATCGTTGGTGAGAGACAAAAAAGTCTGAGTGAGCTATATAGGTGCCGTGTTAGTTGTAAAGCGAAGAAGATTACGTGTGACCAGACCCACGTCCTTGCAAATCAGTATGACCTTCTTCAGTCAGGACGAAGATATCGATCGGTTAAATGCAGAAGTGTCAGATTTAAACAAAGTTTTATTCCCCTGTCCATTGATTTCTTGAACCGAGAAGATGTTTAATTGAAATCCAAATTCCTCTATATGAATGTATGAAGCCATTTCTTTAAGATGAAGCCATTTTTTCAAGATGAAGCCATTTCTTTAAAACAACAACAACAACAACAACAACAAAGCTGAATCAGAGGCCTCGGGTGTGTAAATTTTGTTTCTCAGTTCTGTATCTTTGTTCATAGGCAAACACCAGTTTTTGGAACATGTTCTTCATCTTGTATTTAATCGTTTTAACAAATCATGACCCTGGAGTTCTCGTTGTGTGTAAGGATCCAGAGTTTCTACTATCTCGAATTTACCCCCACAGTATTCACGAACCCGTGTGCATACATCTCTCTCTCTCTCTCTCTCTCTCTCTCTCTCTCTCTCTCTCTCTGTCTCTGTCTCTGTCTCTCTCTCTCTCTCGTCTCTCTCTCTCTCTCTCTCTCCTCTCTCTCTCTCTCTCTCTCTCTCTCTCTCTCTCTCTCTCTGTCTCTCTCCTCTCAGATGTAGAGTACCCTACGGCTCAGTTTAAGGTCCTCTCCTATTTTTTTCCATCTCCGTGAACGATCCTCCTTTTCATATTGTGAAATTAATTAACTTTTGTGTGTGTGAGATAATGTGACGATCCATACACACAGCTCTAACCTATATTCCGTGTATGCACCCTCACAACAGTTTGTAGATAGTTACTAGACCAAGGAAGAGAAAAGTTATGCTTGTAACAATCCGGCAAAATATAAGACAGTTCCCTTCTATTTTCATTAACATTGAACACACTTGAAGAAGTAGACAATCATCGTGTACTTAGTATAATTATTGACAACAATCTCTCATGAACTGCTTACAACACGCAAGCACGCACACGCGCGCGCGCGCGCGCACGCGCACACACACACACACACACACACACACACACACATACACATGCGCGCGCGCGAGCACACATACACACACACTTACACGCACACACAAACACACACACTTACACACACACACACACAAACACACACACACACACACACACACACACACAAACACACACACACAGAGAGAGAGAGAGAGAGAGAGAGAGAGAGAGAGAGAGAGAGAGAGAGAGAGAGAGATTTAAACGTATTTGAAAGGCCTAGTGCCTTCACATCGCGGATCAGAAAAAGATTGAGGAACGAAGCGTGGTAGGACAATTAATGACGCGTCTCGGATTGGAATCTCACCCAAGGAGCTCTCCTATTCTCATTCCGTCCGTCATTCACAGTCACCACGTTCTCCTATTCTCATTCCGTCCGTCATTCACAATCACCACGTTCTCCTATTCTCATTCCGTCCGTCATTCACAATCACCACGTTCTCCTATTCTCATTCCGTCCGTCATTCACAATCACCACGTTTCTCCTATTCTATCCCATCTGTCATTCACAATCACCCATGTTCTCCTATTCTATCCCATCTGTCATTCACACTCACCGCGTTCTCCTATTCTATCCCATCTGTCATTCACAGTCACCACGTTTTCTCCTATTCTATCCCATCTGTCATTCACACTCACCACGTTCTCCTATTCTATCCCATCTGTCATTCATCTCCCATTCACAATCACCACGTTCTCCTATTCTATTCCCCACAGTCAAGCCCTTTGCATCAGGCGTATCTGTTCCAACAGCAACAACATTTCGTCAAAGACGCCACGAACTGGCTATTAGGCTGGCAAGAAGGGGGTATCCCAAAGCCTTGGTGGAGGCATCCATTGCCAAGGTGTCATCCATTGCACGTGAAGAAACGCTCTGTTACAAACAGCACGGTGCCACTGGGAACAGAACCCCACACATAGTAACCCACAACCCACCACTGGCCAAGTGGTTGAAACAAGCCATGCCCACCCGACACACCAGCAGGCGAATGTTAGCGGCGTCCCCTGCACCACCTGTGGTGGGAGAAAGGAACTGCGTCAACCTCAAACGTCTACTGATGCCCTCCAAGATCCCCACCTCCCCACCCACACCCAGCACCCAGTCAGGTCAGGCCTCACATGGCAGCTTTCAATGTAAAACAGGCAGAAAATGCATCATATGTAAACATCCTCCTCCTCCTACAGACATCCACCTTTACAAAGTGTTCGTACCAAACAACAGTTCACTATCAACGATTATCTCACTTGCTAGTCATCAAACATGATTTATCCCATTGACTGTCTTAAACGTGACGATATGCAGTATGTAGGGGAAACTGACAAAACGTTGCAGCAGAGATTTTACAAGCACAGATCAAAACCAAACACTAGTAGCAAGACATTTCAACAAGTCCTGAACACACGATTGAACACCTGACATGTACTGCGATCGAGCAGATCCGAAAAAACAACAACAGATGAAACCTTCCGCAAACGGAGAGAAAAGTACTGGTGCTACAAATTGCGAAACAATCTTTCCTGATGGACTGAATGTTGCAGACTGGGAGTGAAGGAACACACAGCTTATTGTCTTGTGTTCCAGACGCACAAAGGCTATCAGAAGTCAAGTAAACTTTATTATCTCAATTTGAGAAATTAATTTGTGGTCACACACATTCACAACAAATAAACAATAATTTTGTCACATTACCCATTTTCTCACATATGACATACATTCATATAAAGGAATTTGGATTTCAATTAAACATCTCCTCGGTTCATAAAATCAATGGACAGGGGAATAAAACTTTGTTTAAATCTGACACTTCTGCATTTAACCGATCGATATCTTCGTCCCTGACTGAAGAAGGTCATACTGATTTGCAAGAAACGTGGGTCTGGTCACACGTAATCTTCTTCGCTTTACAAACAACACGGCACCTGTACAGCTCACTCAGACTTTTTTTGTCTCTCGCCAACGATTTTTCCTCCCACGTTCACCACTTTCTCAAGCACATTTCTACTCTTCACAGTCAACCCACCCATACCAACACATAAATGAGAAAGTTAAAACAGACTCCAAGAAGTATGAATAAAATGTCCGAAGAATGAGTGAGTGAGTGTGTGTGTGTGTGTGTGTGTGTGTGTGTGTGTGTGTGTGTGTGTGTGTGTGTGTGTGACCCCTGTACCCTCCCTCTATTCTTGCTATTTGCCTCCAACAGTTCCAGCTTTCTTTCTCACGTCATATATCACTTTTTCATCTTCACTCACCACTCTGTCCCATACCCCCTATTTCCCTTAAGTGATCTTCTTATACATACGAGCACGCACGCAGGCGCTCACACAGCACACGCAATCGCACACACACGCAGGCGCTCTCTCTCTCTCTCTCTCTCTCTCTCTCTCTCTCTCTCTCACACACACACACACACACACACACACACACACACACACACACGTGCGCGCGCGCGCGTGCATGCGCACTCACATACACACATACATTTCACCCTTCCCCTCTCTTGCTAGGTCTTCTACTCTGTTTCAACATCAAGCCACACCTCTAGCCCCCATCCCATCTTCCTCCCTCCGCCCCCTTCTCATCTCACCCTTTACTTTCAATTTCTTTTCTACCCTCTCATATCTATCTATTTGCTCATGTCAATGGTGGAGAAAGAGGGTGATGGTAATGTTTATTGTTAGTATGGTTACTATGATGTTGCTTTTATTGTCTCCCCCCCCCTCCCTCCCAGCTCATTTTACCACCTTCCCTCCACTTCCCACCCTTTTGCTTTCCACCCTCTACACCCTCCCCCTTCCCTCCTATCCCCTCCCCCCCTCCCTTTTTTTTTCCTGCCCTCCAACAAGTCCCCTTCCATCTCCCCATCCACCTGTGAACTCCCTTTTTTTTTTTTTTCCAGTGAACTTCGTTCTAAGTGAACTCTTTTCTGGTGAACTTTTTTTCAGTGACACAACAACAGTAATCTTAAGTGCTATGTTTGTCAGTTGGCCAGTGTGGCTAGAGAAAGGTTGAAATAAACCGAAATATTGCCATTATCTCATAGGTGTTATGTGGCTTCTATTTTTCATCTTCCTATTTACCTTTTTTTTTTTCCAGAAAAGACTTTGAAGGAGGTTTTACGAAACCCCCCTTAATGTGTGGCATTGTTTTAGGACTTGTTCAATGTTCCATTTTTACTTCTCTTGAACGGTGGTCTTTTTTTTTTTTCTTTTCATGTTTAGATGTATTTTCACGTCATTTTTGTTATTGACGTGTGGCCTGTATTCACATCGGGATAGCATGGGGCCAATTGAATTGAACAGGATTTTTGTAAGAGCTTCTACACTAGAATGGTGCCAGTTCTCATGCTATCTCAATGTGAATACAGACACTGAGTGTTTTTGTATTGCTTTTATTTCTAGGGGGTTTTTTTTTCTCTAGACTAAGAAAACGTGTGCGAGAGGTGCCTGCGAGAAATGACTATCGCAGAAGGAATTGGTACAATAAAACCCTCACACCAAATAAGAAGAGAATGGGCCCCAATACCCTGGAGTTACAGGGGCCGCGATTCTTTATTACCCCCCACCACAGGAGTACAAAACACTCCAACTTCAAAAGTAGTTCGCTGTGGCGCTTTTTTCTGTCCGCTCAAGCATTCCCTCTTCAATCATGATGTCTTCCCTATAAGGTCTGTCCCGTCAAAAGACGCAATACGCGGGCCCATTCTGTCGCCTGGTCCTGGTTTTGAACACTTATCTGTCGCCGGGCGACAGATTGGCCGGCGACAAATTGGTCCTGGTTTGAACACTTATCTGTCGCCGGGCGACAAATTGGTCCTGGTTTGAACACTTATCTGTCGCCGGGCGACAAATTGGGCAGGGGCGACAGACTGGTCGTTAACAGGAGTGGGCAGAGACGTAAAGAATAATAAGGCACTGGGTGAATGTGGCAGCTCCCAGTCTATATAGATGCCTATATACGTGTTGTCAAATACTGGTATCGCTTACTGTCCTTGCCCGTCGATCGTTATCCAAAACGGTGTTACAATATGCTGTATTCACATGAGAAGTCAGGGAGGTGCATCTGGGTCAGTCATGTTCGAAAACTGCTATGCAGTCATGGTTTTGGCTATGTGTGGGAACTGCAGTCAGTGGGATACGAACCAGAATTTTTCTCCGTCTTTACATGCAGATTGAAAGACATGCTTCGTCAAGAGTGGCACGACTCTATGTCTTCTTACCCAGAATACTGTAATTATCATCCGGAGTTACTGAAAGCTGATTACATTGGGGACCTAAGTTTATGAACACAGGCGAGCTTTATGTCTTCTGAGATGTAACAGACTGCCCTGAAATGGAATCTCCCTGTATGGCAAACCTAGTATAGACCCTATATGCAAACAATGTGATACAAACAGTGTGGAAGATGTATCATTTTTTTTTTTTTTTATTGATTGGCTGTTAAGTATAAAACAGCTCGACAGTTCTCAAACTTAACCTACTCTGTTCAAAGTAAAAAAAAACCCATTAGCTTTCAGAATTGCTCAATATATTTGCACCTGCCTCGAAATAAGCCGGCGAGCTTCATCCTTCCTTAGTTAAAAAAAATCAAAATCTTCCTGTCCAAACCCCGAAAAGTTTATACAACCGCCCTGTGCATTGCATGTCATCACATCTTTTTTGATAATTTATTTTTCTCTTTTTGATCTCCTTTGAATGTCCTGACTTTGGAAACGAACTTTTTTTCCTGTTTAAGATGGGTCAGTCAAACGGCCTTTAAAAACTGAATAGAATATATATAAAAAAATGTTATCACACACACACACACACACACACACACACACACACACGCACACACACACACACACACACACACACACACACACACACCATTCCCGCTGGCAGCCGACTGCTAAGGGTGATACTTGGTGCTGCATCCTTGGTGCTGAGCCCACTCAAAAAAAAAAAGTCCTTCAAATTAGACTATAAACAGAGCTGTCTGTGTGAACCCACGCATAACAACTTGTACACACATCGATTATTATTCACTGCCATCCTTCGGAACAGTGGGCCGATTGTGATGGATGACACCTATACACGTACCATGCACCCTGTGCTCTGAGTATATCTGAGCACCAGTAGTACGCTTTTACGTTGGTCTGAGTGAAGGCTGCTTTGCGCTGTGCCGGATGGTATCCCCTAAACTGGACAGACGAAACCTTGAGACGCGCAGGTCCTTTGAGAGAATGGGGACGCAACGTTTCGAGTCATAAACTCTTCTTCAGGTGATGTGGAGATGAAAGGTGTGACAGGTGGTAACGATGGCAGGCGCGTTAGTAAATAGAAAAGGGAGGCCCTATATGCCACAGGCCCTATATGCCACAAAGGGATTTTTAACCTGCAAGAAGGCCCTATATGCCCACAGGCCCGGTATGCCACAGACCTGATATGCCAGTGGTCAAGCAAAAGTCAAACTGACCAGTGGTCAAGCAAAAGTCAAACTGACCAGTGGTCAAGCAAAAGTCAAACTGACCGGAAATTGACCACGATTCAGTCATGGCTTGACAACTGGTCATTTTGAGTACGGTTTGAGCACTGGTCAGTTTGACATTGCTTGACCAGTGGCCAGTCTGACCATTGCTTGACCACTGGCTTATAAGGTCTGTGGCATACCGGGCCTGTGGCATACCGGGCCTGTGGCATACTGGGCCTGTCACATATAGGGCCCGTGGCATATAGGGCCCTACCCGGTAAATACGCCTCACACATTTGACGATCATGGCCCAGTTCACTGAGAGTTTCAGGAGTAGCGTGGTGTATTGATATGCGTCATAACGCTAGAAAATAGGGCACATTTAGGGAGAGAAGGAAATGGTAATAGTGGTGGGTACAGAGGTGGAAGAAGGGGGGGGAAAGGGCGAGAGAGAGAGAAAAAAAAAAGAGAGAGGGGGGAAAAAACAAGAACGGGGTGGGGGGGGGGGGGGGTGTAAAGGCTGTGGTTGAGGCGAATTTAACAGTGACCCCGTAAGAGATGGCCCATTCCTCTGACGTTGATGTGTGAACTCGAGACATGCTTGGCACGCTCGCAGCGAACGTACTGCTCACTGCGAAAGCAGGGCATGCACGTGCAAAAATGTGCGTCTGTCTGTGTAATATCTCTACAGCGGTTTGATGAAAAAGGAGGGGGAGGGGGGGCCTGGGGGGGGAGCGAGAGCCTACAATCCAGGGATGAGTGATGGAAGAGTAAGGTAAGGGTTGGATGGATGGGGGGGGGGGGGGGGGGGGGGGGGGGGGGGGGGAGAGAGATGCTAGAGGAAGGGGGGGGGGGGGGGCGGGGTGGAGCAGCCTTTGTGAATTTCCTCCCGTATCTTTCTCCCAGTTTCACTGCCTCGTTCAACAAAGAAGAAGAAGAAGAAGAAGAAAGAAGAAGAAGAAGAAGAAGAAGAAGAGAGAAGAGAGAGAGAGAGAGAGAGAGAGAGAGAGAGAGAGAGAGAGAGAGAGAGAGAGCAAAGGGAAGAGAAACCCTCAAGTGTGTCCCAGGAGGGGGAGATGGGGCTCCGTATCAGCGATTTCTCTCCTGCCTCTTGTTTACTGATGTTGCGGACGTCTTGTGATGCTCCACTTATTCCCTCTCCCCCCCCCAACCCCCCCCCCCCCCCCCCCCCCCCCCCCCCCCCCCCCCCCCCCGCCCAACCTTGACATCTGCTCCCCCCCTCACTCTACGCCCCCTCCTTCCTCTCTCTCCTCACCCTCCCTTCCCTTCCCCGTTTTTTTCTCACTCACTCAGTTTTTCAGACGGTGCGGTTGGCTCCCGTAATAGATCCAGCCCCACCTCCCGGTTCTCTTTGTTTTAGACGCATTGTACAGTGTTTGCATCCATCCCTACTCCTTTCTTCCCTCATTCCACCTCCCACCCCCACCCTTTGTTGCCTACCCCCCTCCATCCCCACCTTCACGTTTCGTCATGATGAAATGGTCTTTACCTTATCTATGTATCCATCCATCTCTCTCTCTCTCTCTCTCTCTCTCTCTCTCTCTCTCTCTCTCTCTCTCTCTCTCTCTCTCTCTCCTTGATTGCATCTATGATTCTATCTCTATCAGTCAGTCTGTTTCTGACGTGTTTCTTTTCTGGATCTGTTACGGCGTGAAAATTTGGCTTCGCTGTAAATTTCTGGCATGACATAGTCTTAGGATTCGTCTGAACTGATTGCCTGGTAGTATTTGTGTATTTATGATCTGCTTGTGATATATGTTGACAAACGGACTATAAGTAGCTGTAGAACAGGTTAACCTCACGTCGCAGCTAAATCTGCATCAATAAAGGTTGTTTTTTTTTTCTTCTGAAAAGAAGAAAAAAATGGAAACAGTGCCTGCGATCACACTGTAACGATCCGTTTATCTTGTAACATATTTTCTATGCTTTCATGCCTACGACTTGACCTTTGCCAAACTGTCTTTTGTTTCGTCCTCTGTTTGTTTAAACAGCAGGCGGAGATTGAAACTTTGATTACTATTCCGCTGAGCGAAAGAGACAAATAAATAACAAGACAAAAACGAGGCGTTTCGACCTGTTGGTCTTCTTCAGCCATTTTGCGCCCAATTTTAGGAGATGAAATGATTGTTCGTTCTTCGTTTTCATTGTCTTATATCTTGTTTGTTTTGGTTCAAGAAGACCAAAGAGGTCGAAACACGTGGTGTTTTGTCTTGTAATGTGTCTCTTCGTTCGGCGGAACAGTAAACCTTCAGTTCAGTTCGACTTGCTACAGATGAAACTTTATCACTCAAACCCCCATTAAATTGTCCAGTAGTAATCGTGATGCGTTGTTGATTTCTAAGACTGATCAACGAAATCAGAAATCAGCTTTAAAAATGACGGTGTTTAAAGCTATAGCATAGAATTAAGATCCAGTTGACATGCTATTTGAAGTGATTGGTGTGTGTGTGTGTGTGTGTGTGTGTGTGTGTGTGTGTGTGTGTGTGTGTGTGTGCGCGCGCGCGCGCGCGCGCGTGTGTGTGTTTGTGTGTAGTAAATACACACATACATTATGTATATAAACAAGCATTATTATAGTAGCAAATACATAGAAAAGCATAATCGTAGTGGTAATTAGACAGATATTATTTGAGTGTGTGTGTGTGTGTGTGTGTGTGTGTGTGTGTGTGTGTGTGTGTGTGTGTGTGTGCTTGCAAGTGTGTGGGTGCTTGCAAGTGTGTGTGTGTGTGTGTGTGTGTGTGTGTGTGTGTGTGTGTGTGTGTGTGTGTGTATAGTAAATACACATACACATTATATATATAAACAAGTATGATTATAGTAGCAAATACATACAAAAGCATAATCGTAGTGGTAATTAGACAGATATGATTTGATGTGTGTGTGTGTTGTGTGTGTGCGCGCGCGCGCGCGCGCACTTGTATGCACAAACATAACAAACCCGTTTATCCTTTAAAAAAATTGCTTGGTCCACTGCATACTTCCATGTTGTGTTGTCAAAAAGAGGCGTGTGACCGTCTGCTTACCAAGTTGTTTTGTCGGCCAGCGAAACACACAGCTTGCTCAGAGCTTTCGGCGGCGACCTCCACAGAAACGAACGGGAGCGATGAGCGGGGAAAAAAAAAAGCAAGTTAACGCATCTTGACCTACATGTGGAGCAGAAAGCAAGCTCT
Source organism: Conus betulinus (assembly GCA_016801955.1). Lineage (NCBI taxonomy): Eukaryota > Metazoa > Mollusca > Gastropoda > Neogastropoda > Conidae > Conus > Conus betulinus. Next base: position 71,429 of record JADBJO010003918.1, on the reverse strand, counting down.
CTTGCATTCACTCTCCCTCCCTCTCTTCACGCCCTTCACCCTTTCAGGAGAAACCGGTTCCAGAGTTCAGGCTGTCTGGAATCATACTCTGTCACCTGTCTGCAAGGCTGTTTTTTGGCCGTGTTCGTTGTACTGTATGTTTGTCTGGTAAACAATTCATGCTCTCTCTCTCTCTCTCTCTCTCTCTTGTACACAATATGTGTGTGTGTGTGGTGTGTGTGTGTGTGTGTGTGTGTGTGGGCCTGTGTGTCTGTCTGTCTGTCTGTCTCTCTCTCTCTCTCTCTCTCTCTCTCTCTCTAAGCTCTCTTCTCTCCAACAAAGTTCCTGATGCCATCCCTCAAAGCTCTCTTCTCTCCAACAAAGTTTTCTGGTGTCATCCCTCAAAGCTCCCTTCTCTCCAAGAAAGTTTCTGATGCCACCCCTCAAAGGTATCTTCTCTCCAACAAAGTTCCTGAGGTCATCCCTCAAAGCTCTCGTCTCTCCAAGAAAGTTTCTCTGGTGTCATCCCTCAAAGCTCCTTTCTCTCCAAGAAAGTGTCTGCAGTATCCCTTGAAGTTTCCTTCTCTCCAAGAAAGTTTCTCTGGTGTCGTCCCTCAAAGCTTTCCTTCTCTCCAAGAAAGTTTCTGACGCCTCAGAGCTCTCTTCTCTCCAAGAAAGTTTTCGGTGTCATATCTCAAACTCCCTTCTCTCTCCAGTACAGTTTCTCTGGTGTCATCCCTCAAAGCTCCTTTCACTCCAAGAAAGTTTCTCTGGTGTTATCCCTCAGAGCTCTATTTTCTCAAGAAAGTTTCGGTGTCATATCTCAAACTCCCTTCTCTCCAAGAAAGTTTCTCTGGTGTCATCCCTCAAAGCTCCTTTCACTCCAAGAAAGTTTCTCTGGTGTATCCCTCAAAGCTCTCTTTCTCTCCAAGAAAGTTTTCGGTGTCATATCTCAAACTCCCTTCTCTCCAAGAAAGTTTCTCTGGTGTCGTCCCTCAAAGCTCCTTTCACTCCAAGAAGTTTCTGGTGTCGTTCCTCAAAGCTCTATGCTCTCCAAGAAAGTTTCTGGTGTCATCTGTCACAGCTCTCTCCTCTCTTCCAGAACTGTCTGACCCTTCAAGGAACATTGGGCTCTGTACTGGTTACACTAGCTGTCTGAATGCACCAGAATTCTCATGGAGGAAAATCCGCACGGTTCGTCCTCCACTTCCCTTCCCCTTTCCTTCCCCAGGGTTTGCTGTTTCCACTCTGGTCTTGTTCTTCATTTGCCATGTCTCGAGGTGTGCGATCTTTTACATGGGATATTATGCTTTTACTGTGACTATGACTGTGTGTGTGTGCGCGAACGCGTGTGTGTGTGTGTATACGCATGTGTGTGTGTTTTTTAGTGTTTGGGTGTTGCTACAGGTGAGTTTGTGTTTTTATGTATTGTTTTATATAATCTATATAATGTTTTATGTCTTGATTTAATGTTTATTTCATGTGTGTATGCGTGTGTGTGTGGGGGGGGGGTGGGGTGGGGGTGTGGGGTGGGGATGGGGTGCGTGTGTGTGTATGCATGTATGTGTGTGTGGGGATGGGGGGGGGGTGTGAGTGTTGATGCATATACAAATACATATACTGACACAGGCTTTTTGTAACGATTCATAATGCCTTTTTGTAATGTCTTATGTACTTGTGAAATGGTGTGGGGCAGAAGAAAAATTTCCGATGGACAATAAAGTTGATCGAATTGAATTGAATTGAGTGAAGTTCCGGCCAGCGCACTGGGTGCAGACAGAGGTTAGCTACGTGCTAAGCTCTGTGCATGATCTTCTCTTTTCTGCCCTTTTTCCTCATTCATTCTTCATAATTCTATCAATGTGTTTCTCTGTAGTCTCATTGCTCAGCAGATGCGGTGCAGCGGGTATGGGCTACACCACACGCAGTGACGCGTCTTTGGTGACACTGGAACTGAAACACTGGCACTAAAACACTGGAACTAAAACACTACTTGATTTCCACATTTGTGTGATGCTTCTTCCATTCTCTTTTGTTTGCGCTCTGTTTGACTGCCTCTTTTATATATATATATATATATATATATATATATATATATATATATATATATATATATATATATATATATATATATATATATAGATAGATAGATAGATAGATATTTTTTTTTCCTTTGTTTTGCTAAGTTTTGTTTTTACGAACAGAACTGATAATATATCAGATCTTGTTTGTTTGGCTTTATAATGAGGCGTCTCTGGTCCAAGTTCAGTTTGTCTCTTGTAATGTCGACTTGCAATTCTGTATGCAATGGTTTTTTTTTGTTTTGTTGTTTTTTTTTTTTAAAATCCAGCTTGGACCTCTTCCTCATCTTCATACAATAGTTTATTTCAGTGTGTCATGCCATCGTGTGGTCTAACCCCCTGCAAACACACGCACATGCGCGCACGCGCACACATAATAAAAAGACGTATATGTTTTATATCGCTGTATAATGAAATTGGAAATGAAATGAGGCAGGGAACAGCAAACAATAAATAAGTGGGGTAGTCTTTGCTCCCATGAGGAAAACTAACACAGAGTAACTTTAATTCAAGACTGGCACAGCCTTTTAAACTTGAATAAAGTCAGACAAATACAAAGGCGAACAATCTAACAGTGGGGGAAAAACAAGCGCAGGCCAACAACTAAATTGTCCTCATAGTAATGACTTGGCAAAACTTTGAACTTAAGGGGGGGGGGCGGCAGGTTGAAGATGTAAAAACTGGGGACATGAAATTAAGAAAATATGAAAACTCTTCACTGGCTGCATAAGGGAACCATCGCAATCCCTTTTAAAGGCAGATATATTTTGTATTGCCTGCTCCGAGGCCTTTCGTCCGCTGGGTCGGAAACTCATCAGGGAGACACGGCAGGCTGTATCTGCGCTCCCGGCGTCAAATAGAGACACACCATAGTCCATAATACCGTGTGTTCTCACCACCAAGGGTGCAAAAAAGAATCCAATAGCACCCCCGAATAAAAGTTACTCTGTGTTAGGTTTCCTTATCGCTGTATAATGTCGAAAAAAAAGGAATCCAAATTGTCAGTTAGAGAAAAATGGAATAAGGCAATTACGAATATCATAAATGATTTTTGCCTCAATGGAAGTAGTGTATCGAGAAATCTCTTCCTACACGTGTGTACACTGCATTTTATTTATTCTGCATAAGACGTACACAGGAGACACGAATCGACCACAAAGTATTGGAATACATCACAAAATAATGGCTGTGTTTACATCATCTGTTATTGGACATGGAGATGGCAGGCATGAAGTTCTCATCATGAAAGAGCCAAGGCTGTTCTTTAAGATGGACGTCGAGCAGGATGAGCATGGAATCTTCAAGACTGTAAGATGTGTAAGGAGTGGGCTGGTGGGATGAAATATTTCATGGTCTGGCGGACTGTCAGACAAAAAATCAAATGTGCTGCCAGAAGCTCACGAGCAAGACACATTTAACACAGATGAGCAGAGTAGCAATACGCATGAGCCCAGTGGTTGGTCGACTCAATAACGCACGTAAGATGTCTCCTACTGTAAGAGAGAGAGAGAGAGACAGACAGACAGACAGACAGAGAAAGACAGAAGAGAGAGAGAGAGAGAGAGAGGGGGGGGGGGGGGGGGGTTGAATGAAACTTGTTGGCGCTTATGAACATGAGTTGTTTTCTGAAATAAATAGATAATATTAACGTGTAAATGAAAGTGTATTGGAACATCAGTCTCAAACACATTTTTAAACACGCTAATGATTATAGATCCATTCATCGCTTAAAAAAAAGACGAAAATGAAGTATCAGCAACAACAATAACAACAACAACAAAAAATTGAATAATAACTAATAGCACAAATACAAACAGACGAACAAAAAAAAATTCAAAAACCGCGATCCACAAAAGCACCGTAACACATTTTCCGTGTTAAAAAAAATCTGAATACAAACTAACGCAAAATGCCTCTTTTGCCATCATCATCGTCATCGTCATCACCATCCATCACCATCACCATCATCATCATCATCATCAGAATCCTCCCAATCGTCATTAGTCATTAAAGAATAAATCCGATAACCCCCATGAGCAGACGGTCTTCAACGGCCCATCATCATTCTGCCCAGACTCAGACCTAGACTGATGGCGGAAGTGACGACAAAAGAGGGAGGACTGCTCCGCAGCTTGCCACTTCCGCTGCCTGTATGATCCCCGCTGACGGCGACCATGCGCATGGGAGCTCCGCTGCCATCGAAGATCTTCATGGCTCCCAGGAACACGGTGAAGTCTTTGGGGGGAAGGCTGTTCAGGTTGGCCACGTTCTCCAGAATCAGGATGTTTTTCGATAGCAGCACCTGTGCAGTTAGAGCAATGACAACAACGGCAATGATTATTGTAACTAAAATAATGATGGATATTTGTGGCGTTTGATTTAGTAATAGCTTTCAGCGCTTGCAGAGTTCTAAGCAAAATTGATAGCCTCTCAGCGCCTACAAAGTTCTTAGCACTCGTGTGTACACACACACACACACACACACACACACACACACACACACACACGCACGCACGCACGCACACACACACACACACACACACACACGCACGCACGCACGCACGCACGCACCCCCATCCATCCCCCACACACACACACACACACACGTGCGCGCGCACGCACCCCCCCTCCCCACACACACACACACATACTCGTACTACACATGCACGCGCGCGCGCACACACATACACATGTGTCACTCCACATGACACCACGCGACACAATCGTAAAACAAAAGAAAATAAGGTTTTGAATCAGAGCCTGTAAGGAGAAGGAAGGGGGGAACAAGGTAGCATTAGTGAGCGCTGTGTCAAACTGAAACTTACTGTTCTCGATTTGGATTTTGCTTGTCCGTTACTCTAAATGTTTGATAATGTCAGAGGTATCTTCTAGTTTGACATGAGTTTTCAGCGTACACGTTATAGGGTGAACGAGTAACAGGAGGAGTGGGATAGGTATATTCATATATGAGAGAGAGAGAGAGAGAGAGAGAGAGAGAGAGAGAGAGAGAGAGAGAGAGGGGGGGGTGGGAACGTTAAAGTTAGCATTTGGCTTGGCATACTCTTTTATTAAGTACTGTAAGTCCACATTTGATTTCATGCATAAATCTGGGTCTATTTGATCCACATTTCCATTCATATTCATTTTGTTGTCGTAACAAAGAAAACTGGATTGTTTTGTTGTTTTTTTTTTTATACAGAGCGTAGCAAACAAATGGAGACAAGGACAGGCTGTAATGACATTCTGCACGTAGCGGACCTTGTGTACTGGCACTTGATACTCTTTGCCCGTGTCAGGACTAGGAGTGTCAATGCCTACAGCAATGACGCTCCGTTGGTCTGCCAACCAGCTGCTCACCTCCACAGTCAGACCTGAACAAAAAAATCATCGTCATCAGCATCATCATCATCATCATCATCATCAATATCATCATCATCATCAGCAGCAGCAGCAGCAGCAGCAGCAGCACAGCAGTAACGGCGGAGGCGGCATCAACAGCAGCAGCAGCAACAACAGCAGCGGCACAGTAGCAGCAGCCGAAGCAGCAGCAACGGCGGCGACGGCAACAGCAGCAGCTTCGTCATCATCAGCAGCAGCAGCAACAGTCTCAGAAGCAGCAGCAGCAGCAGCATAGTTTTTCGTAGCCGTCTTTTTATGTCAATTTTGTGATCGGCTTCACCATCACCATCCTTATTATTATTCAACTCGGTCAATCGTAACTTCACCGTCATTGAAAACGCATTTGTTTGTTTGATCAATATTATACTGTCTTTGTCACATATCATTGCTATCGGCATTATTGTTCTTCTCCTAACGATCATCGTAACGATCAAAATCAGACTCGAAATATCGTGATAGCGTTGTTGATATAGGTGACATTACCCCCCCCACCTAATCTATGACACATTTCTAGGATCACTCCTCCTGAATGCTGCATTTGTGGAGCCGGGTGTATTTGTGGCACTATTCCAAGTGTCTCTTACTGAACACCATTTTTGGTCAAACAGGGGGCGTTCTTTCCCCCTGAGCAGAGACAGCCCTGGAAAGGACCCTTGTGGTCGGCTGAGTAAGACAACAACAGCAACAATTCAAATCATTTCCTGTTTTTATAGCCCAGCCGACTGCAAAGAGCCATATCACCTCATCACAGTCACTCTCTCACCATACTGATATTTTACACACACACACACACACACACACACACACACACACACACACTCACACACAAAGCGCAAAAGTCATTACAAAAAATATTCTGAAAACATACTGATAATGCTGTAAAAGCTTTCTTCCGTAAAAATATCAGATGACAAATGTTGATCTCCTGACTTACAGGACCCCCCCCCCCCCCCCCCCCCCCCCCCCCCCC